>VZRN01001305.1:3049767-3062429 GCA_013397935.1 Dasyornis broadbenti | reverse complement strand
GGATTTGGTTGGTGGTTTTTTGGGTTTGTTTGTTTACTTGTTTTTACAGATTTCTGGACTGAACCATATTCTCCCAGGCACCACTGCTTCTTAGGACTTCAGTAATTAAGGATGGGCCATTTCTTCACTTTTCTGTAATCTATGAAAAGCTTTACTTAGGTCTGTGGCCATTCTCAGGCTGCATGAATACATTAACTTTCACAGCAGTCAAGTTCTTAGTTCCCATTCAACTTAGAGTGAATCATCTCTGGGGATGAGCTGTTGCCTGTATTTCAAGTTTGTCCTTCACAAAATGTTCATCTTGAATTAATTACTTTTCTTTTATAGAAAAATAACATTTGGTATGATCAAGAAAAATTAAACAATTTCACTAGAGTTAAAAAAAAAATACCTTGTTTTCTCATTTGCAGTCAGAGATGAAATTCTAGTAACTCTGAGTGATTGTATGACCAAGGGATTGAGCTAGAAGAGCTTCTTCTAGAAATATGAATGGCTGAGAAAAGGCAGAGAACAGCAAGATGTGAGGGAATAATATGCTGATAATTTGTATTAGCATTAAATGCACCTCTAAATCTCACATGCTTATATAAAGCTGTGAATCTTTCAAGGCTTATGTACCATTACTTGCATAAATTATTAATCATATCTGGAGAGAAAACAAATACCCAGAGGTGCCAAAATCAACCTATTAAAGCACAATAATAAAGAGGATTGAAACATGTAACTTAACAAACAATTAAGTATTATCAATTTGAATGTTTATGGCTAATAAACCACCCTCTCAACTAATGCACTTCTAATTTGTGTAATTTTCTTGTGATGTAGTATATGGTATTTGAGATAATTGTGCTGTAGGTTGCTAATTAAAGAAAAATAGCAATTGGAGACCATGGCATGGGAAGCAGTAGTGTCTGAATTAATCATAAAATGCATTGTTAACCAATCTGAGGTTGTTTCCACTGTTAAAAAGTAATGTCACATCAGAACTAGCAGTTAGTGTATCTCTTTCCACAAAGCTATTCGGGACCGTGGCACACCAGTATTCTGACCACAGCTCACTGCAGTGCAGGCAGAAAATACCACAGCTGAAGAAATAATCTATAATGAAGGACTCGTTCCACAAACTAATCATTTTCTCGTTAGGGAACATGACAATCAAAATTCTTACTAGCTTAATCATCCAGGTTCACTGATGGCAAATTCTTCCCTGCAATTTCTCATCCTTTAAAATACTTGGATTAGTTATTGCTGCAGATCAGTTCTGTAAATTTAAACTCTTCAACTACAAATGTTCACCTCTGGAGAAAGTCAAAATTAGCTTTGAAAGTACTGATACATAAACTATGCATTTTCATTTTTCATGATCAGGGCAAAATTAAAATTTAATTATTTGTATGTTAGTTGAAAGTTAGCAGAAATAAAAAGCTACTAGTTTGAGTTTTAATGTAAACACATAATCACAGGACTTTGTAATTCATCTTCCAGTGAAAATTAAATGTAGTCAGCATTGCATCTTTGTATTGCTATAACTCAGGCTGGTCCCATTCAACTGGCTGTTGAATATTTTACAAGATTTCCTGTTTCCAGAAGTCACCAGTAAAGATCCAGGGCATATGCTGAACACGGTGTGATCTTCCTGGACAGCAAAACTATTATATATGATTCCTTTCTGCCCCATGCTGCCAGGAAGAAGATTGGGAAAATGACCAATGTGGAATAAAAATGCCAGCTCTGGTGTAGGGGATACCTCACCCCAGGTGGGTTTCTCTTGTCTGACAGCCCTGGAGCTTGGAACTGGGGACAAGCACCCAGGCATGGGGTCACGGATGGAGCTGCTGCGTGTGCTGCTCGTCATTTTGAATCATGGCTTGAGGCACCAGGGAAAGAGAAAGGAGGCTGAGTGGTGAATGTCCTGTAATTGGCTATGGAAGGAGAAAGGAAGACAAAGTTGACTGGTAAAGGTCTCTGGTGAATTACCTTTGTTTTTCCAGAAACAGGTACTTTGGCATCATACTGCACAAGGTTTTATGGGTGCGCCACCTCACACTTTTAGCCCCTGCTGGAGCCTAAATACATTACAGAGCTGCTGACATTTCTCTTCTCTTCTTAGTGTAGAATACTGATGTAAACATGTCTAGAATACTGATGTAAACATGTCCTTTTGCTTTGCTTTCTGTTATACACATCTCATTCTTCTCTCCCTGAATACTACAGATAATGTAGAATCAGCTCCATGCTGCGAGATGCAAAATAGTAATAATGCAACACAGAGGCTAAAAATCATTTGGAGACAGGCAATCAGCTGCCAGCAACAAATTGTCCTGAACTGCAATTTAAATTTAGTCCAAATGTTAGAAAAGATGGACTCTTTCAAGACTGAGGGTAAGCTACAGCTTTGCCATTTGTTTCAGTCTGAATATTACCCTGGAGCAAGTCAGGAAACAGGTTGCAATTGGAGCCGCTGTTCTTTCATTGATTACTTTCTCTAAGTGCGTACTGCAGAGGGGAAGGCAAGAAGAATAAAATGAACACATTGGTTTTGTACAAAAGTTAGGGCTGGGTTGGTCTGTGCTGGTTGCAGATTTCACATGTTGGATGGAGCCTGCTCCTCTCAGTTTGACATCTCTGGTCAGAGGGACCTCAGTAGCAGTGACTTCTTCCCTTTGCTTCTTGAGGAGGAACGAGTGGGGTGTTAGAAAAATAGTTCATATAGAAAAGGGAAGGGGATTGCTGCTATTCCAAGGCTGGTATATAGATCATTTAGGCTAGAAAAGACATGTAAGGTCATCAAGTCCAATAATATGTGACATGTCTGAGGTTAGACCTCTGCACCTTTTCACATGGACTTGGCATAAGTTTACTCCCTTCCAGCATCACTCTCTGTACCCTGGCCAAAAACCCAAGGGGATCCAGGCCAGCAGACACTTTTGTTTCCTCCTCATCTGTTTAGACACCACAGGCTATATCTGACCTACCCATGATGAAAGGAAAACAGAGGCTTGCATACCTTTTGTCCACTAAGCAATTAAGTGCTGAGCAACAAGTTAGCTTCAGACAAATAAAGGAAAGAAATAATCTCTTGCATGTGTCCAGACTGACCATCTGGCTGAGCGACTGCTGGCAGCATGCCATTCCCCAGGCAGCCAGCTCACAACCCAGCACACATCACCCTCATTTTCTGAGTGATTCTTTTTCGTTACAAAAAGGAAAAGAGCATTTGAAGCCTCCTTGTTGGGCGCACAGCTGGATTTGGGAACCAGACAAGAAGTTATGTGGTGCTGACATGGCAGCCCTTGACAAGGCCTCACTGAGTAGGAGATCTCACATCCCAGTCAGCAGCAGAAGGAAGAAACAGCAGTATTCCCATGGTGCCGTACTTCTGGCTACTCTTGAGATGTGTGCCCTCAGTCTGACACAGGGTAGGAATAAACCACTTGCCCTGCAGTCCACACGGGAGCTGAGCACTGTGGGCTCTTCTTACCCTGGCCCATGCCTTCACTGGGAAATGTTCTTGAGAAAAACAAAGATTGGGACCAAAATCAAGAAGCATGAATGTGGCAATGACTACATACAGTAATAATGAGCAATTCCGTATTTGTATTCACAGGAATTAATCCACAGCTAGCAGTCACAAGAATGTAATTATTCAATGTAAATGGTGATGGTTCTTATCAATATTATTTATATTCTCTCTCCCTACCAATAACATATGCTGTTTGAGTTCCCTTTCTTATCATTATGGTAGAAGATTTTCCTCTTTTGAAGTTAATTTCCTTTTCTACCCCTAGTTTCCCTTTATAAGAGAAGGGAAAACCTTCCTGAAATCTGATAGCTCTGCTGTTCTGGACTAGAGCAGACAGCCAGTTCTGTTTCTTTGCCAGTTAGTGATTTTCTCATGCTGACAGATGTGCGAGACAGTGATAGATCAGATTAATTCTAATTTCTGAAATGAGCCGACATTTGAACCCAGCTAATTTAAAATGTTCTTTCTGTGTTTAGTCTGCTCAGGCAATTTAACTGCAAATCTTTCTGTCAGTACTGTCCTTTCAGCTCATATGGTTGGGTACATGGAGCCAGACCTAACTGCTCGCTCATTACGCCAAACAGATGCAAGCAAATGCGAAGCTCATGTCCATGCGATTCCCTGCGTTAATTGCCTGTTCTGCTTCACCAGTACTTTGTACGACAATTCAACCAGCCCTTCACTAGGAGATGGCTCCTCAGCTGCTCACCCAGAATCTTGAGGGCCACCACTTTGGGAAAGGTGGTGGAGGGTATGAGCTCTATCCATCACTCAAGGCAGTTTTCTGCTTAATCCTATTATTTTCTTGCTTTCCTTGACTCACCAGCCGCACAATGTTATTTGAATCAGCCTAGCATAAATATTTTTTTAAACACTCGTTTGTCTTTGTTTTCACAGATGTTCTTTCCAAAGCTGCTTTCATTTCTCTCAATTCCTGTCTTTGCTATTTCATCAGGAATACACTTGCAGGCCTCTTTCTAGGATACCCAAAGGTATCTGCATCAGAAAATGGCTCTTTTCCTGAAGAGGCTCTACAATTTTCATTGTAAATAATCAAATCCCAAGAATGATTTCAGTGAAAATTTGGGGGTTTTTTTGATAGACAACAAGCACAGCTTGTTATAAAAAAAAAAATTGCTTTAATCAAAATCTCAGTGTTTCACTGAAAAAGTCATGATGTAACATACTTGAAAAGTAAACATAGGCAGGAAGAGAATGCTTTCTCTTTTGATAGCACTGGTGTAGCATTTCTAGCCTCCTGAAGTTCTTTACACTTTAAATTTACACAATATGAAATTATTGTCAATTATGCTAATCTTTTTAATCCCTATTCTTAATGTTCATAATACTGTAATCTTTCAAACATTCAACTGTTTTCACATTTTATCTTCCTCCCAGCTTGATAGGCAATGAATCCCTTTGCACACTTTCTTTATTTTTGTTCTTTCCCCTATAAAGCATGTACTCTTAACACCATTTGACCTAGTTCTGCTTTTGTCTAATAAATGCATTTCTACTGTAGACATCTCTCCTCATACTTTTGCTTTACTCTCAGAGGAAAAAAGGAAAGTCTTCCCACGGGTTTTCAAAGCAAAACCAGACAACTTTTCCAGATAGTCCACATTCTGGTAGATTTATATTTTTCTTATATTGAAATGAGGTTAGGAGACTACCATTACATATTACTGGAACAATGAAAAACCAAAATGCCACAGAAAGATTATTAATTTTTAATTTTATAAAGTCTTTTTAGATGTGTTAGAAAGTTTTGTCATTTGCTTTTGAGAACTTGTAAAAGTTTCAGAAATCTTTGTAAAAGAAACTTTTTTCAATTTCCTCAGAAGTTTTCTTTTGTCACTGTCTCTTTCTGCTCAGCCACAGCCCTGGCACTGCCAGACTGGCTGTTTGCATTGTTATCTCCCCTGATGTCTGTGGAGCAGGACACTGCAGCATGTTCCTGTCTACTATTTGCCATTTTAAGCAGTTCTTCCTAGAGGTTATATGCCTTCAATCCACTTTCATTTATAGCTGTTGGTACGTTTGATATTTTAATCAATAATTTTTTCCACTGTATTTTGTTTTTATGATCTGAGACTGAAGAATGCTGTTATGTCTGTTAATAGTGGATTTCTTCAACACACTTCGGGCAATTTTAGCAGCTCCTAGGATAGCAGTTTGAAACTATGTGGTCTGATATGTTAAATTATAAAAAATTAAAATTAAATCTTGCATAAAATTCTAATTAAAAATAAGTGTAAATTAATACTATTTTTTTTCTAAAGCTGCACCATTTAAATGAGTGTTTTTCCTATCAGAAGCATATAGCATATTCTTTACTACTTTGGATAAATGGTGCCAGTATGTGGCAGGTAATAAAGAGCAACATTTATCTTAATAGCAAAGTCTTTTTTGCGTAAGTTGCATATATTTATTTTGCTCTTTTGTCAGGACACCCCATTATATTTAGCTTTTGTCAAGCTTTAAGAGAATGTGTCCAATTTCTGTCTCACAGTACTTCCCAGCTCACTATAAATACAGTGTCATTCTTGAGCAGCATTGTGTACTGAATCTGTAATGTCTTACAAGGAAATTGTTTCAACTCAGTGAATAAATGAAAATCACTTGGGATTCATTCCAAATCTGGGGTTTTTTTCTGCGTCTAACTTGCTCGGTGTCTTGACTTTTTTTTTCCCTTTTCCATATTCAGATATTTAATTATTTACTCCACAAAATCTTAAAAAAGGAAGGGAAGCCCCCCATCACATTGGATCAAACATTTGTAAATACTGACTAATTGGATAATAAAGTATATTAGAAGAGACCATGATCCTATAATGTGACAGTACTGTTTAATAAGTCCTTTGAGGAACTGTTTGCTTCATTGTCTTTGATTGTCATCACTGACTGGTTACTTCAAGGGTTAGAAAATGCTGAGAGCAGAAAGTCCACGGACAGATGTACTGCCTTCTGTATATTTTGAATTGATTTTTCCGTTTGTGATGCTGCAGAAGGTGGTGACTGTTTTCATTTCTCTCCAGAAATTTTCTGCTAGGCATTTTTAACAGAAGAAAACCTCTAGTGCACTCCACGGGGGTGTTTTACTCCTCACATGCAGGACTGCAGGTAGGCAGGGAGTCCTGTGTGACTTCTGAGCTAACAGTGCCAAGGTCTTTATCACAAGTAACAGTCTGCCAGACACTAAGCAGAGAAGTCAGAAATTCAGTATGATCTATGCCCATAGTGATTAAGGTGTCTGTCAGTGCACTTTAGTGAGTGCTTAGGAAAGGGCAGCTCTGTCCTCCCACACTGCTGTCTTCTTCTGCCCCTTTCTTGCTCAGAATATATGTCAGGCTGGAATATTTCAGATCATTTTCCTAGTCTGTTTCAATACACACTGCCAAAGAAAGATTGGAGGCCCTGGGGTACAAGCTATGCTTCAGTGTGCCTTTGAAACAGCTTGGCTGTGCTCTGCTCTGGAATCATGATAAACTGTAAAATGTCAGGTCAGTCCTTAAACAATTAGTAAATGGGAGAAAAAGTGCTATGTCACAGGAGGAGTGACAGAGGCTCCTGATGAAGTATGAGGACAGAGATTGCTCATATGTACGGTATATTGTGCTGTTTGTTTGTATGTTTATAAATATAAAAAAACCAAACAAGATTTCTGAGAAAAGAGAGTCAGCTTTAGAAAAACTGATGACTGAAGCAGTGAAAGCTTTCTCGTTAAATGCTAGTTACTGATAACAGTTGACTGACCTATATACCTCTTAAACAAGAAAAAGGTATTTCTAGAGTGCCTGGGGAACTGAGCCATGGCTAGATTTTCTTTAGATTTTAGAAATTATGTTAATCATTTTACGTCTACAAGTTTCATAATGTGATTTGAGCTAAGCAGCTGTTGCTTACGCTGCAGGTCTCATGCAATGCAGCAGAGTTATTGCCTGAATGAGAGCTTCAGGACCCAGCCACAGCATAGAGGAATATTAATGAGCTGCCTAGCATCCTGTTTGGTGCATTTGGAAAGTGAATAAACCCCAGAAAAGATTTTATATGCTTAAAGAACCCATACTGTGGTACAGAGCCCAGCACTGGGGAAGAAGGAACCTTATTCTGTATGGCCTTCCCACTGCCACTGCATACCCAACTCCCTGGTGCACTCCATAGGGAGACTTCAGAAGTGACGGATGGATGGATGGATGGATGGATGGATGGATGGATGGATGGATGGATGGATGGATGGATGGATGGATGGATGGATGGATGGATGGATGGATGCAGGGCTTCTATGCTCAGCAGAAGCCCTTTTGGCACCTTCACTCCTGCTCTTTGAGCCCCACTCTTGCCAGGAGCACCTGCTGCTTTCCTTCCCAGAGCACAGACTCAGCGCCAGGCAGGGGAGTGCAGGGCAATGGGGCACAGCTCTGTTTTCCATCGTGGGAAAGAAGAACACCTTCAAGAAGAGGGCAAAAAGGAATTTTACCACACCATATCTGAAACTTGAATTTTACCTGTAGTGTGAAGAAACCCAGAGTCAGCTCTGGCTGCATACCTGACAGCCACATTTAAGTCTTCTATAACCTACAGTAAAGGGTTCTGTGTGTGTAACTCAAGTGCTGGAATAGTCACGTTCATGCAGTTTAATAGTCTGAAATATTTTTGAACAACCACCAGTGCATTTGGAGAGGCGGCAACTTTTAAATACTAGCCTTCAGCCTTGTCACAGAATATTCTGAGATGGAATAGACCCACAAGGATCATTGATTCCAACTCCCAGATGCACAGGACATCCTGAGAGTCACACCATGTTCCTGAGAGCATTCTCCAAATGCTTCTTGAACTCTGTCAGGCTTGTGCTGTGACCACTTTCATGGGGAGCCCAACCACCCACTGGGTAAAAAGACTTCTTCTAATACCCAACCTAAACCTCTCCTGACACAACTTAATGCTGGTCCTTTGAGTTAAACATGGTTAGATGCCACAAAGCAGGTGGCAGTGCCTTAACTGTATGTGTGTTGTATAGGCCGCAAAGGCCTCTTGCATCCTTATGAAAGGGAGCGCTAATCTTCTCCCCTTTCATATAACACTCAAAAAAGGTCGTAATTCAAAATAATCAAACATCCATAAATCATAAGACCAGACATCCAAGAGAATAAACCTTGTCCTGCTTCAACCACCTACTTCAAACCTGCCATATGACTCCTAAAGGTTTGAGCGGATGTGCACATCCTATGCCTGCACTTCTGCAAACAAAAGTCCTAATGAAGGACACAGAGAAACCTGGATTATGAGAAATGGCATATAATCAGGTAGCATGTAGCATCAATCTGACTGACATGTGCCTACTGTCACTGGTCTTCCTAATCCTGGGGATGCAGAAGACAAGTTCTGTTTTCAGCCATCTGTTGTCAGCCTGACACCCTTCAAAAGCACCACAAGCATATTCACAGCAACACAGTTAAAAACAGACAGCAGAGGAAAGATTTGGAAGCAGCAGTATTTCCCTGTTAAATTTTCGTGTCTCAAATAATGAGATGCATGATGCCTGCCTTTTGCTGATAGCTGGGCTACTGCTTGCTTTTATAAGGAATGATTTGCTGATGGAAGGCCAATCAGCAGAATGCTGAATGTATCACTATGTAATTTCATGTGAAAATAGATAAAAACAGCCTGTATCCTTGGATAATAACTAAATATTGATTTTCTAGTAGTTGTTTTATCTTCACCCAAATCATCATTTATTAATGGAGACAGTTCAGCCTCTGGTTTAAATAGGATTCGCTTAAGTTTAAGTCCCTATTTCTCTTACAGTGCAGCTTTAGGTAAGTAAATGGCTGGTAGATCTTTTCATTAGTAGCCACAAGGCAAATGTATTCCAGACCTTTATGGAGAAGCTCATGAGCTTCATTTGTTGGGGAAGACAGTAAAAAAAAAAAAAAACAAAAAAACAAACAAAAAAAACCAATTATTCAGATGCAAAGAAACCAAAGAAGCATTAGTCCTTCATGGAACACATATTTAAGCCTTGAAATCCTTGGCCATGGAGTATTAAGTGCTTGAATAAGCATAAAAAGCAAGACAGGTTTTCTTGGTCTGTGGATTTAAATCTAACAATTTTGTGCATTTAAGGATTTATTTAACATAGATTACCAATATACAGTGTGCGTACCTCTCCAGAAAACAGAATGTACTGGGGGGAGTTGTCATATGCCTGCTCTGTCACTATTCTCTCCCCATCTATTATTCACCTCTTCTGGCCTTTTGGGGTTAAGACAAACCTTTGATTCAATCTTGTCTATCCATTCTGATGCCCTAAAAAGTAAACTCCTGCATTCTGTAAGTAATTTTCTGTGTGACCTTCTATATACAAAAGGTACAATCTCCGATACAAGCAAGACAATTGATGAAGTAAGAGTTTGCTTTGTTATCTTGCCTGTGTGTCAGCTTGTGAATAAAAATAACTTCTATTGAGTCCATGTTCAGAGTTCAGGTTTCTGAGCCAGCTACAAGGGAAACTGAATGAATTGGGGTATGGGGCACCAAGAAGAAAAGAATAGTAAAGCAGAGCATCTAGGTTCATCTATCTCCTAAAAATAAACAAAAAAATAAGTAAATTTCATTTTTAAAACTCTCTTAGCTGTTCCAAACTGAAACTGTCGATTTTTGTCCACCAGATTTTAAGGAGAGGCAGGATTCACCATTATTTGACTTCTTATAACATGTAAAATTGCTCCCTTCCACTGCAGGAAAGAAAACTATGAAAGAAAATTAAGTGCTCTTGTTAGCAAATACACTTAAAGTAAAATCCTAAAATGTTCCTTCCTAATGCAAACCATCAAGAAATCCCTGCTAGCTACATTAAAATGTGAAAATGTTATTGGAAATAGGTATTTCTCACAAGAACAGACAAGAGGGTTTGGTTTTCTTCAGTCATTTTATTACCTTGACAATCACCAGCTCAGTTAGCTCTCTTATCAGCTGCAATAAGTACCTCAAGGCTGCCAAGGCATGAAGACTACAGGAACTAGCGTCTGGATGTACAAGATTCTAAATTATCATGAGAACTCACCAAAATTTTATGAATATAGAATTATATATACAATATAGAAACTAGCTCCCAGAATGGTGCTTTTCATTACAGTAACTTTTGCAATGGATACTTTTCCAACTTCTTACCAAATCTGTCTGGAGAATGGCTTTAAATGGATGTCCAGCTGCCCATGTAATGTCTCACTAAGAGAATGAAAAAATGTTAGCCTTTGGAGATGATAGATGTTTGTGACAACTCTGTGATTAGTCTGAATCAGACAGATGGAGCACTTGCATTCATATGTGACATGTCTGTGTGGAAAATCACAGAATTACAGAATGGGTCAAGTTGGAAGGGACCACAGTGAATCACCCGGTCCAACCTCCCTGCTCAAGCAGGGCCATCCTAGAGCACATGGCACAGGCTTGTGTCCAGATGGTTCTTGAATATCTCCAGTGAGGGAGACTGCACAACTCCTCTGGGCAATCTGTGCTGATGCTTGGTCACATGCCCAGTAAAAAATTTTTCTTCGTATTCAGGAACTTCGTGGGCATCAGTTTCTGTCCATTGCCTCTTGTCCTCTCTGAGTAGAGCCTGGCACCATCGTCTGACACCTCCCTTCAGATACTGATAGATATAGATAAGGTCCTCTCTCAGTTGTCTCTTCTTGACACTGAACAGGCTCAGCTCCCTCAGCCTTTCCGCATAAGAGAGATGCTCCAATCCCTTCACCATCTTTGTTCCCCTCTGCTGGACCTGCTCCAGGGCTCCATTGTCTCACTTGAACTGGACACAGCACTCCAGATGTGTTCTCACCAGGGCTCAGCAGAGGCGCAGGGTCACCTCTCTTTCCCTGCTGGCAATGCCCTTCCCAATGCAGCCCACCCTTCTTGGCCACAAGGGCACATTGCTGATCCACTGTCCACAGAGGTGCTTCCCAGCAGGTCAGCCCCCAGCCTGTGCTGGTGCAGGGGGGTATTCTTGCCCAGGTGCAGGACCTTGCATTTGTCCTTGTTGAACTTTGGAATGTTCTTCTCTTCCCATCTCTCCACCCTGCCAAGGTCCTTCTGAAGGGCTGCACAGCACTCACTGTAGTGATAAAATCCACCAATTTTGAGTCAGGAGGGATCCCACCCTGGGAAAGATACTTTCTTCTCCTTTTTGGCACATTTAAATGCCAAGTAAAGTTGTTTTATTTTTACCAGAACATGTGCTGTAAAACACGGTCATAGGGCTAACTGCTGCTACTCTGCACCATTAGAGAACAAGAATAATTTCAGGAAGAATAAGTGAAAGCAACATATTGCCCAAAGGGTGTGTGAGCACAAGCACTCACAAACCACCAAGGCTGTAGTTTTACAGAAAATGGCTATAACAAAAGGAAGAATCAAATTTCAGCAAATGTTTTGATCATGTCTGTACATGGAATAATGAAAGAAACCCAAACAATATAGCCTGCTCCTTAGTCACTAGAGTCAATGAATACTATTAACTTACAAAGAGAGGAACTCACACCTACAGGTGTTTTTTTCATGCTTTTTTGTTTACTTTTTCGTCTGGTAAACTCCTACTGATCTTTTACTGCTGTTGACTCATAGTCTGTATGCTTTCCTGAGGAAATATCTCAACATCTCTATCTCACTTGAGCCTGTACCTCTAGTTCTAGTTTCCACAGGATCTTATGGTTCTGTAGCTTGCTGCTTACTTTCTGCCAGTGCCAGTGAAAAAGAGCCCCAGGTCACGGAAAACAAGCAGCACTTCATGAGCATCTTTGCTGCTGCTCTTTCTTTCAGAAAAAGAAGGGGGGGAAAAGCGAGCAAAAATGCTTTACCTAAGTTTGACTATTTTCTGTCCGTTTCTATGGGAACAAGAACAGATGAAGGAGCAACTGCCAGCCATCAGCTGGATTGCTGAAACTCAAGCCAAAGTAACTGGCTGCTGATGAGGAGCCTCAGGCTTCATTTGGACTGTCCACTAGGTTGCTAAATTTGAAATAATTTCATCTTGCAGTGGGGAGAAACAGGGAACTGCATCAGGTTTAAAACCAGTGATCCTTTCTCTGGGATCTCTTCAAACCTTGTGACTACCAGGACAAACTCAGATTAATTTTTT
>VZRN01001305.1:3035187-3049756 GCA_013397935.1 Dasyornis broadbenti | reverse complement strand
CAAATTATATTTAATTTTTTTTTTTTTTTTTTTTTTTTTTTTTTAACTAAGAGAAAGAACACAGAGACAAGTAAACCTTCTTGCTCAGGTGATTAAATGCCCTTGAAACTTTTCTCAATTTTCATAACCTACAACGTATGGAGACCAGTGGATATCACCATTATCATAGATTGCCGACTCAAACACTTGGCTGAGTGAAAAGGGCCCCTCACAGATATGGGGTTAACAGGCCTGCGAAAAGGCTCTTTTTAGTACCTCCTCCTGACCACAGCTCTAATCCCTGACTCTGTACCATTTCACACAGCTGTTCTTTTACAAAGTGTAACCTCCTGCCTCTAAGACCTCAACTTCTCCTTTCTGTCCCCATACTGTGTAATTTCAAGCTCTCTTGCAATAAAATCCCCGTCTTCTTGTTATCCCATTTTCAGGCATCTCCATTTCAATCTCCTTACCCAGCCAGAGCTTCCAACCACTAGTTACTCATCAGCCTTTCTCCCCGTGTGCCCACTGCTGCTGGCATCTGCTCTGACCACAGTCCTGGCTGCTCTGGTTTGCAGAGCCCCTTTCTCCTCTTTTCTCCATCCTGCCTCAGGCAGGGTTTCAGATGGAGGACACACGTTGCATTTACCAATAATCCATCCAAACTAAGCTCCACAGAGATGAAAGTAGGGCATATGACAAAGTTTGTCATAGTGCTAATGTAGTGCATTTCTTTTTGTTGTCTCTATCTGAACTTGAGTGTGTGAAAGGGAGAGTTCTTCAGGCTGGTGCCACAATGGGATATAAATGGTCTTAGTGTTACTATGTGCAGTGGAGATGCACTGACCTCATTTCTGGGAGCTGAGAATCTGGTCACCAGTTTACACACCTGCTGCTCTGGTCTTGCTTTGCTTTGGAAAACATGGAATTACAGTGTTTAGCTACATTTTGTGATGGTAAAAAAAAGTGTGTAATACAAATTTCTGCATGAAAAGCACTTTTCCTTCTCTCCAATGGTTCACTCCATCATTTCCAGATATATTTGGCAACATCTGACTTCTTTCTCTCCTTTTTTAAATGTTGTTCCACTCAAGTCAAGCATTTCTCCGGAAAAAAAAAAAAAAAAGAAGTAAAAAGATAGCCATGTCTCAGTGTTAGGCAATTGATAATTTTGTATTAAACATAACAAATAACTGAAGGTAAAATTAGATAAGACATCAGGTTTGTCTTTAGTTTTTTCCATGAAAAAGAATATTTTGCTGTGGTATAATTTTACAGAGTTCAGTAGAGCTCCTAAGCACAGATTTACAAACCAATCGTGACCTCAAGTGGCACGCTGTTCATCTGAATAAAATACCTGCCAACGTACATTAGGATTGAAGTACTCCTGAGTTGCTAGGTGCCACGGTGTTCAGATCTAGCAGGGTCTGCGTTAAGTGTTTCCAAGATTATAAACAATGGGAACACATCTGTGCTTTAATAGCCTACATCTCCCTTTTACCAGTCCTGCAGTCACATTATGAAAACATACTAGGAACACTGCCTAGGACCATACTTTTGAAATGAGCTGTTTTAAAAATCAATTAAGCTCTGTGTGTTAATAGAAAATGAAAATCCAGTGAATTGTTGAACTCTAATAGACAATTCTCCCTGTGCAGATTTTGTCCTTCTCTAAAGCTGGATGCAGAAACTAGGCTGGTTTTTTGTGTTCAGGGTTGGCTTTCACCTCTTTCGTTCTGAAAAACGTCTAGTGAGAAACTGAAATCTGCATCAGGAAAAGGTTCTTAGCAGTCTCTGAGAGGATAAAACTCTAAATGTGGCTGTATATGACTTTCAAACATAAAAAAATTAACTCATAAACTCCTGTTTCAAATGCTGCCCTTTGCTGGGCTAGGGGTCTTTTGGTTTTTTTTTTAATTGCAAAAGCAATTTCATGGTGTTTTGACGAAACCAGTTTCCTGTTTTCTGTCCTTGATATCAAGCAGGATTGTTTGGAAATGAGAGTCAGCAGCATCCTTTTAGGGTAGGGGTTGGGGAGAAAGGATGAGAGCGGTCTTGATTACAAACTTAAGCCACCAAAAGTATTCATCAAAGTTGAAGCCCAACATCTTGACAGCCAGGAGGGAAGTATCCAGGAGTGATCAGTGAAGTGCCGCAGGAAATGGGGCAGACCAAAAAACCTGGCTACATGAAAGGTCTTCCCACCTGCTTTTCAGGAGGCTTATTGTGGTGAGATTCTGAACAGTGCTACAGGCAAATACGTGGTCTCTAAAATACCCATGGAGATAGAGAAAGTAATATCCTTCTTTTCCAAGTAACACTGCTAAAAAGCCACTCTACATTGACATCTTAAAGTGTAGGCTCCAAAGTAAGGCAACTTAGGCGAAGTGCTTGCTTTCCACCGGCTTTGCTAGATGTTATTCTTAGGGAGACTTGCAGGTGGACAGGGCTCGCGAGGGCCTGATCATTCACGCTTGGTGCATCCTCATGGGTGAACCAGGACTTTACCAAGGACAGTGAGGTGTTCTGCAGGCTTTCCATCCTCAGAGTGTTCCAGCCTGAGAGCCTACATGCTTAATTAGGGCTGCAAAATAGCCAAAGAAAACGAAGGCCTGCTACTTAGCCACCTTCAGTGGGAGAGGTAGGATAGGTCCAATGAAATTTCAGTCACATGCTGCCAATCCTCCCATGCAGGTTATGTGACCTAAGGGGATGTACATGTAAAGGCAAGAAATGGCATATGGGGAGATTTTCAAAGGAATAAAATTTAGTTGGAAGCATACATTCAAAACCATCTTCCACTGATATCTGCCTTTCTCTGGTTTAGCTCTTTTGGTAACAGGAAGTTCAGCAGTAAGCACATCAGCTTGTAGGAGTTCAGCTACAGACATCAATATCAAGAATCACACTGTTACCAAGATTAAGGTGCAGTTCAGTCTTTTTGTGCTCGAAAAAGCAGTCCTAATAGTTTACCTCTTTAATCTCAGCAACTGTGATAGGTGTAACTTCAGTAGAAAAACATTAATGCAGTTTCTAATCTGAGATTACCAACATAGGAACAAAAAAACGTCATCAGTGCTCTGACGTTCCCCATTTTACCTGTTCTTTGATGAGTCAGCATTTCATTTGCTTTAAACAGGAAGGCTTGCTGTGATAGAATTGTAGTTCTGTTTGCACTGTTGGCTTTTTCCACACATTTTTTAAATGTCAGTTGTTTAGGATTTGTGAAGACATGAGGCTGTAAACAGACCATGAAGGATTTTCACTTGTAGATCCCAAGAGGAATCTGCTTCTATAGCAAACTGGGTGGGAAGATGGGCAACCAAACGTGAAAGGGGAGGTATTCAAGGACACTATGTAGTTCTGCCAGCGTCACACACAAAGGCCTGTGCATTTTGTTTACCAGGAACCTACCCTTTCAGTAGCAGAGCCCACACTATGAGCACCTGTCTCCAGCAGAAGGGACAAGCAGCTGCCTGTGTAACAGGACAAAACAGGTAAGCAAAATGCCTTCTTGAGCCAAAGTTCAGTATTTTTCAAGCCACATGAATGCCCATCCAGCCATCTTGTCCTGACAAGCACCCATGCAGCTCTTACTGCTGCTTTATGAATGCTAAGTTACTGGGTTTTGCATAGTCATTTGAAGTAGTTTGGGGTTTTATTAATAAATCAAGATTTAAGCATTATGCAATCAAATACTCTAATTTCCGTTATAGTAGTACCAAGCTTTCCATGGATATAATCTCACACAGACAGAAAAATTTTCTGGTATCACCTATATTATGTCTCAGAGAAGCGGCAAACTAAGCAATAAAAATGATGAACTGGATTTTTTTTTTTATAGACTAGAATATATTTTTACCATATTTAATATATTCTACCACAGGAAAGCCAGAGAAGCCAGAAATTAGCTGTATCATACATATGCAACAGATGCATATGAGATTATGAAGTGTTCTAGGAGTTTGTCAGGAATAGCTAAATAATGAACACAAAGTAAGGTTAGGGGAAGTTACTACTTGATCTTATAGCCCAAGATAGCAGAAGAGATCATGAGAGATACTAGATAGCAGTTTATCAAGAGTAAGCCAACACACAATCGGGGCTTACAGGTAACTTAAAAGTCAGAAAGGCAGATTCTTCTGATGTTTAAAATCAGCATTCATAGCACAGGCACAAGCATTAAGAGGGAAAGGAAGATGAATGGGATAGATAAATCAGAAAGCATACTTTCAGGGTATATTGCAAGCTTAGGCTTTTGAATAGCAATTATGGAGAGCATGATTTTTCATTTCAATTTATGTCCTCATAATGAATTATACACTGAGTTGGATATAAACCCTTCTGCTGCCCCATTAGAAGAAAATAAGCAAATGAAATAAGGATTCTGAATGCAGTGAGTTCTCTTCCTATCTTTTCTCTACTTTTGATTCCAGTTAACTGAGATAACCATGAACTTTTAACTTCAAAGGAAGCAAACTTGCTATACACAGTGAGACTGCCTTTATTATAACTAAAACATTTCATAACTTTTAGTTCTACTGGTCCTTGTAATCATTCCTCTGGTTTAATATGACTCACGAGGGATCTCAACATTAAAGACCACAAACTGTGTATACCTGTCGCTAAATTTTCACCTCTCACCTACAGGAGCAGGAATTAGTGTTAACTGGAAGGAGTTTCTTGATCCCTGCACATCATACTGGCCTGCATAAGCGCTGTGTGGTTCTGTGCAAGCATCTGCCTCATGCTGTGGTGACAGAGGAGATGTTTGCTGCTGCACACTCCCATCCCACCATGGCTGCATCCAGCTCTGTCTTAAAGTATTTATAATTTGCAAAATCACCCGTCAGCCAGTATTTTTGTTAGTACAAGAACATTAACACTTTTTATCTGTAAAATATTTTTCCCCGTGGATCTCCCTGCCAATTCAGTTCTGGTCTGAGTAGTACAGCTGATGGAGGCATTGAGAAAAAATGTGCTGCCAAAGTGACAGTCGTCTACCACTTGCTTCACATATTTATGTGAAGAGCCCTTCAGCTTTTGGTGCCTCAGGCCACATCAGTGCTAGAGAGAGTGGGAGGTACCAGAGCAAGCCTTAATTAGGGCTAAGGATGCGCTCCCTGAGGGGAGCGAACCGCCACAGCCATCGTGTCATCAGCCCAGCCTCACTGCCCTAGAGCTCTCCCTGTGCATGGATTCTACTGTTGAAGATATCCTGTATAGCAGAGTTGGTAGATTATGAGGGTTGTGAAGTGTACAAATAAAAGTCTGTTTCATATAAACTCCAGTTGTGCAAATTCAGCTCCAGGTCCAAGAGGCAAATTACAGCCTTTTTCTCTTATGCAGACCAGCAAAACAAAAATTATAATAATTTTTTCAAGCTAAACTGTGCCTCTGTCCATCAGTTATGTAATTCCACAGTCTTCAAGTTTTATAGTTTGAAGCTCTCTTCCTTCCGCAGGAGGTCAGTGAAGTCTGAGAGGGAAAAGATTTTAATGCAAGCACCATTTTTTTCATATATCCCATCTGAAATGAGCTTATGAGGAGCTTGTATAATTATTCATCCCATATCCTGGCTAGAATTAATAACATATCCATTGCTTCTGATACCTTATCAATACAGAGCTGTTCAGCTATATTGCATTTAGGTGATGTATAGACACAGGTTTACCTGCTTGAGAACATGATGTGAATTTTAAGGCTCAGACAATCACGGGAATTTCTTCTCAAAAGTTCCTCAGTTTCCCCGGGCAACACCATCCCTCCTACGTATGTCTTCATTTGCCCTGGTTTCATTTCTACACGTTTCTCTCACTGCCCAGACTAAAGGAAGAAGGAAAGTCTATAAATCAATGACATCTTCACTAGCCTCGTTCTTGCTCTCTCTTTCTTGCTTCTTGAAGTAACAGCTCATCCTGTGACTTTCTTACTTCTCCAGCTTTACCACCTTCAGAGCTCCTCACTACACTTGTATTAATTTCCTTTTAAAATGACAGCCAATTCAACATTTTTCTAAATGAAGACAAGAAATGAAAATCACTACTGATTGCATAAATAAGCATTTGTACTGCAGTATACAGCTCTTTAGCAAAACCAATCTTGCATGGATTTACATACATCCCATATCTTTTTAGGGCAAAGAACTTGTAATTTGGCACAAAGTAGTTTCCCTATTGTGGAGTGGCATTTATAATGACAGTACTAGGTAAATAACTCAGGCATCCAAAGATAAAATTTATCCCTTAAGGCCATGATCTGGATTAATATAAGAAAATCCCAGAGAGAGTTTAGAAACTATGAAGCAGGGAAATGGATTATACTAATCTGTGAATTCTGTGATTCTTCTGCGGTCTGACAGATAAAATGCAGATAGTGTTTTCCATTTGGTTATTACTCCTAGTGTTACCTAACTTTTTTAGTATGTTGACAACATATGTATGTCCGTTCCACATTTTATAGAAGGCAGGGTTATACTGACAGACAACTATTTTCAACACACTTATTCTACAAAACAAGTTTTGCACAGCTCTGATGTACAATTTTTATATAAATATTTATATTAAACCCATTTACTGTCAAGGCTTAGTCCCTTTATTTTAACTGCTTATGGCCTCAAATCTGTTTTTTTTTCCTCAGATTAACGATGATGTACTTTCTGTTCAGTCACAGGCTGCAGCTCTGCATGGAGATCACAACTCTCAGTGAAGGCTCAGTGAGAGGGTTCCGCACTGTCCCCACATACCAAAAACCCATCTTCACTGGCCTCCTATAAAACCCTAGCAAGCTCACTCAGGATTACTTCTGTGCTTGTAGCCCTGTAGCTGTACCCATAACAGGCAGTGTGACTTGAATACTTGTGCAGAAGCAGCACAGTGCAACGTTCTCCTCTGAGGCAAATGCACGACGGCCTTGGCAGGGTGCATGAGTGCAGCTCCAGGCTTGAGCTGCCGGGTGCCCAGCCAGTGCTGGGAGAGCACAGAGCTGCAGCTGTACCTGTCCACTTACGGACCGCTCAGGACTGTGCTGCTGCCGAAGTCCCGGAGATGCATTTCTGCCAGTAAAATTTGCAAGGCATCAAAATGTATTCTTCCATGGAGGCAAAGAGCTGAGTTCTGACCAGCCAGGATCCTACATCATATCTGATGGCATCTATGTGGTGGTCTCATTTTTATAAGCCAATCCCAAATACAAGTCCAAAGCAAGACCAACCCAGAGATCAGCACGGCACTACTCCCAGTGAGCTCATGCCGCCTGTATTGCAGTGTCTTCACACCAGACGTACTTGTGGAGAATGGGGGAGGAGGCCTAACCTAAATTCTGTCTGTATCTGTTCTGATATCTTTGTCCCTGAACCCGAGTGCCATGCAAAGGCCACAACCTCCAGCCCATAAAACTATGATATTCAATGTTTAATTGTTTTATATACAATAGAACATAGAAGACATACTTTGCTGCCTCAGGGGAGGCCGCAATGTGCTGGCTAGATGACACTGATGAGAACTGAGGTATGTTGGTTCAAATTCTTCTCCCAAATCAGTGATGACATTTCCTTTTGGGTGCCCTGCCTCCTACTAGCAAATTATGCAATGGGTGAATGCTGCTAGCATTCTTTGGCTTTGTATAAAACTTGTACCTAAGCAACAGGAAAAGAATATAATGCCTTAAAAATATAATTAAAACACTAATAGATGAATAGGGAGATCTGGATCCTGCTTCCTGTTTCAGGCAAAACAGAAGGTCCCCTGCAGACTCCTCAGTCCAGTGCTTAGATATGGCTTATAGGTCCACATTCCCTTACAGGGAAATGGGGATAAGCCCCGGGTTTCCAGATGCTTCTGACAGCTGGGATTTGGGGCAACCCCAAGAGATGTTGCTACAACATTGCTTTTGATGACAAAATGCTGTTTTCCTACAAACAGGATGGGTACAAAAGTGCAAGGCTGTGCTTGTGCAAGAGCCAAGTTCAAGGAGTGACCAAGCTGTTCAAGAGGCACAAGTGAGTGCCGGCTCTTCCATATCCCATCTTTAGGTACCTGTGGGAAAATCTGCACCTTGCGGTGGGACACTGTGCAGAGGTGTGTTACCCTAAAGCAGGCACTGACCAAGGCACCATCTCCACAAGGCAGAGAGGAAAGCAATGCAATAAATTAGTGCACCAGTTCTGGCTCAGCATGATGGCTGCAGAAAAAGCTCAGGAAGCCATAAAATAAAGATACCATTAAATAAATGGAAAGACGATTTTCAATTAATTGCTTTTATAAAAGATGATGTAAAGTAGACTTAAAATTACAGAGAATTAACCTAGCAATTGTAGATTTTGCATACACTGTCATGGTTACTTCAAAACTGTCTATATACCACACTCTAACAGGCTTAAAGGAGTTGAAACAGAACTTTTAAACCATTTAAGTTTTAAATAAAGAAGGCTATTTGTAGTAATAATACTGAAGGGTTCAGAGTCAAGTGATACATGTGATTGATGTCCGTAATAATTG
Source organism: Dasyornis broadbenti (assembly GCA_013397935.1). Classification (NCBI taxonomy): domain Eukaryota; kingdom Metazoa; phylum Chordata; class Aves; order Passeriformes; family Dasyornithidae; genus Dasyornis; species Dasyornis broadbenti. The sequence goes on along the minus strand of VZRN01001305.1, from coordinate 3,041,279 downwards.
CACACTTCTATAATCCTTCCTCACCCGTAAAGAGTTTTGAGCTTACATTTTGGATATTATTAATATCTAGACAAAAATAACTTGTGGGCAATATCATGTTCTGAACATGGTGGAGAATTAATCTATTTTTGTAAAACTGTTTAAGAATGATGGATACTGTTTCCTGCTTGAGTAAACACTAGCTAATTCTCTAGACCTCCCTTTTCTGCTCATGAAAATCCAATATTTAAAGGACGGTGCCAAATACTGAATACACAAAGATGAATTTCTCCTCTTGATAAAGACCTGATACTATTCATTACATTGCAAACATTTCAGTACTGGAGTTTTCTTGGGTTTCAATTTCTGAGAGAGATCACAATGAATTTAGGAATAACAGAACATGGGGAGTAAAAATGAGGCTGCTGAAATGTAGCTGTCGAAATAGACTCCAAGTGAAAGTATCACACTTGTTTTTATTCTAGATAAGCAACAGGGCAGCTTAGAATAAACATGGATTGAAATTTTCTTCATCTCTTTAATGAGTTCAAAGAGGCTGAACAAAGACAGAGAAGAGTTGAACATTGCTGTGTACAACACGGTAAACAGATTAAAATTTTATACCTGAGCAAAAAGGAATTTAACTATTAACTACAGCATGCAGAATAACTGATAAGTTATCACATAAACATAGCATACTCTTATTAGGTTACAATCATTCAGAGGTTCTTAATTTTTACAAAGGCTAAAGATGGAAAAAGCTCCAAGACGAGATGAGTATGTGACATAAAACCACAATAAGGAAAAGCACTTTACCATCTAGCAGCCTTTCCAGAGGATCAAAATTATCTGCAGTTTTATTATCCAGGCAGAAGCAGCAACAATTCAGAGCCTGTGGAGTTAATAACACATTAGACATTTAAGCAGGTCCTGGAAATGAAAATATTAGCAGTTTATGAAGTGCTCACAGAAGACCTGAGCCTGCATTCCCTGCCCTCAAATGCCACTTTAAAGCACTGCATTTGTGAGCTAATCCCAGAGCAGAATAAAAGGCAGGAATCTGCAGGGAATGACTGATCAAGTCACAGGCTCGTGTTTTTCTCACCAGCATAACAACTGCCAATTTTTAAGGAATGACTTTTAACCCCATTTGATTGACCAAAACCCACATTTCATTTTATGTAGAAACTTCACCTTTCCTCTTATTGAATCTGATGTTTGGGTGGGTTTGATTTTTCTTTTCTCTTTTCTGTTTTCACTCCCTAATCTATTTCAAATACTTTCAAATGTTGTCATTTGAAACACTCTAGGACAAGTGTAAAAAAAGGAACATATTTCTCTTCTTAATTCCCTTGTCTTTGCAAAAGATGTTTGTGGGAGAGAAGAGGCCTGAAAATTTTGAGCACTGACCAGCACAGCTGATTCCCCCCACAGACAGGCTTCTTTCTCCTGGCAGACTTCTGTTCTCCCTGATCTCCACATCCAATATAAAAACTACCTGCTCACACCATCAATATTCCTGTGCTGTTTGCCTTCCTCCAGCAAAACCAGCAAACCCTGCCCATGTCATTTAGGCTTCTCAAGAAGATATGGGAGGGATGGAAGGGCATTTACCCTGTTAGAGACAGCCATAAACAAAGCCTCTCCCTTTTACTTCCTTGCAGTTGTATAGTTACATACACTTGATGTCAATCAATTCCCCTCAAATCATAATACCTGCCTTGACTGTCCTGCTACTGTTTTTTCACCACTTATTAATAAAACCATGCATTAAAAATGCACGTATCAAAATGGATTCATCCCTTTGTCCACAACATATTCATTTCTTCTTTAAAGTCAGACATTTTAGACATTGGTAGGTTGTGTGAAAGAGTCCCCAGGGAATTGAATCCTCTTTGCTTCTAGTTTCTTCCTGGCTTTGAAAGCTGCTGATACTTCGGGGTGGATGGAGTCCAGACGCTGTTCACACTGGAAGGCCGTGAGGAAGGCCGTCCTGTAGTTGTTATTCATCCAGCCATAGAGAAGGGGGTTAGCAAACGTGGAGCACATGGCAATGACATGAAACACTGTGTAGATCAGTTTGTACTCTTTCAGGTCTAACACCTGACTGTCAATGTCACTGACCAGCTGGAAGGTATGAAACGGCAGCCAGCTGACAGCAAACACCACAACCACGCACACCAGCATCTTGGTGGTTTTCCGGCGCCGGTGGTGGTAGTGGTCATTCCCCGCCCCAGGGCTAACGTGGTTCTTCAGTTTGGTCCAAATACGGATGTAGGCATAGGAGATGACTGCCAGAGGCAGCACGTACTGGATCAGGAGCATGGAGATGCTGTAGATGGTGCCATAGTTGAGCTGCCCCTCCCCTGGCCACTTCTCAGAGCAGACCACAATCTTGAAGTCAGGAATGATCTCAATCAACGAGTACTCACGGAAGATGGCCAGAGGACTTGCCAACAGGGCACTGACCGCCCAGGCAACTCCTATAATCAGGAAGCTGATCCGCTTAGAGATTTTGCTCTCCAAGTGGTAGACGATGCAGCGGTGACGATCCAGAGCGATCACAGTCAAAGTTACAGTAGACACGTGAACAGCAAGGGCCTGGGCATAAGGCACCAGGTGGCACAAGACCGGGCCCAGTTTCCATTCACCCAGGAGCGTATAAACCAAAGTGAAGGGCAGGCACAGCGTGTTCACCAGCAGGTCAGCCACGGCCAGGTTGGCAATGAAGAAGTTAGTCACTGTGCGCATGCTTTTGAATTTGATGATCACGTGGATCACGAGGGAGTTTCCGATCACCCCCAGCAGGATGATGGAGCAGTAAGCAAAGATGAGAATTATCTGCACTTCAACAAGTGTTGTGCTGTCCTTCAGTTCTGGTTTAGGGTCCAGAGCCAATTCGTTGAGTGGTGTGGTGTATCTTGTCAAGTACAGCTTAGTGAACAGCTCCATTTTCATTTCATCTGTCTGGTTTTCCTCTCCTAGTGCTTCTAGGGGCCCCATCCTTGCAGCAGCCTGGTCTATGCCACAGAGCTGCCCCTGAAAACAAAACAGTACAAGAACAAGTGGAGAAATTGGTCCACACGGGCTAAGACAAGAAGCAACGAGCTAAAGCTACATCTCTTTCCTAACCCACATGTTACATTACAGGATTAAGAGGAGATCTGTCCTAATATATTTAAATTCTCTTGCCCTTACATTTTGAAGTCTGATCCAGTAATATTATTTAGGCATGACTCCTGCTGAAAATTGGAACAGTTTTTAAAAGCATTCCAAAGACAAAGTTTGCCTAAGTAAATGCAGAAGGATTAAGATCCTGCTGGGCAGCATATAATTTTTTTACAATCCACCACCTAAAACTGGTGCTGATTTAGCACAAATATTCCAGTAATATCTATGGGAATTCTACATGGAACAGCACCATCCAGTTATTAGCATAATAATCTTCCAGGTTTTCCTTAATGAAAAGTGTTTCCTTTAAATAGGTATACTGAATAGGTTTACACCACTCCTTAATACCAGTGAACTAATTACTGGGGTCTTTCTTAAAGAAACTTTCTTTTTGAACAGTTTGTACCATGAGGCAAGTAAAAACACCACTGTAACAGAACTGAAATAACAGCATTTCTTTGAAACGACAGCGTAACTTATTCATGCTGAAATCAACTCAAAATCAAGAAACAATTGAAACACAGTTATACATAATATTTCCTTTCTGTGTGATGTTTCAGAAAACACAGCTCCTTGGAGGCTGCCACTGAGGCATTCCTTTCTGACTGCAGTCATAGGGAAGAGCAAATCATTCCCCTGCTGATGTCAGTAAGAATTTCACCACTGGCATAAAAATCACATTTTTTTTCCTTCCTTACACAGGCTGAGCCGAATTCTGTGGTACCCTAAGACTTCAGCAGGCACAACATATGAAAGGTTTACAATCAATTTGCTGACCTGGACTTCAGTCCAATGTAAAAAAGTGCATGTCCCCATGCAAACTGCCCAGAGCATGGGTGGCATGCTAACCAAGAACCATGAACCTGGGGACTCCTTTCCTTGGTTTAGGAAAATACTAAGATGCCAAGCACATTTGCCAATAAAACACCACTGTTCACTACTGAGGGGAAAGCCAAACCTGAGTTACTCACTCTACTTCCCCATTCATATCTTCCCTAAGGAATGCAAGAGTAGAGAAGAAACGTCACCTTCTTGCCATTAAGTGTTACACATAGCTTACCTCTTCCCAAATTCAAGTCTGCCTAAAGAAACACTCTAGCTATTAATGTTTGGATTAACATGGTTTTTTAAAGTTTCTTATTCTTTTTTAATCACTTCCATTTAATTCCTTCTATTTTCAGGGAACAAGGTATGTCTTCACCCCTACCTCTGTTCCCAGTAACTATCTGTGAGTGATGTCTTTCAGTATGGTTTCCAAACTGAGAAAGGAGGGTTGTCTACCAGCAGGAGACTGATCCCTTTTTGCTTGCTTCTATCCCACACAATATCCCAAAGAATTTCTCAGGGCAAGCTATTTTTGCAAGAGCAACAGATCGACTGCATGACTTGAAAGGCATTTCCCCCCCAGCTAAACAGGTCAGAATTATGCCATACTATTCAGTCTACACTTCCTCAACAATTAATAGTGTAAGCCTGAGATGTGAAATGCCACAAGACTCACAGCTAAGATGTGCCAGCTACTCATACTGGTGTACCCTGCTGATTTCAGCAATATAATCAGTTTTCAGTACTAGCCTAAGCAATGGATGTCAGGAAGGGATTCCTTATCAATACACCTTTAGTCCTCCACGTTAAAAATATAAAAGATCCACCACATTTGCACAGTGAAGGCTATGCAGAAGTTCAAAACACTGATGACCATTTTTCTTTGACCCGCACCTACACCCACTTCCATATGTTATTATAGGAGAGATTTGGTGAGGTCCCAGGACTGTCAGATGCTTCAAAATCTCATAATTTTTTTCTGTGCAAAATAGAAGCAAGTCATGTCTACACACAGAATTAGAAGGGCAAGAAGGCTGACAAATTCCATTTTCTTCCCTTCTTTGCCGTAAATCCAGGCAGAAGGATGTAGCCCAGCCAAATAACATAGCATTCCTTTCTTTCCAAATGTATTTTCACCCATTTCTCTAGCCCCCGACTTTCTGATGATTCCTACTTGCAACTCCTTCTTTTTCGCAAAGCCTTCTTTCGTTCTGATACTTTTATTTTATTTGTCACTGCCCTGTTCAGGTTGATGAAAGATGCTTTGGTCTAGTCAATAAGACAAAGCTGAGGGAGAAAGAAGGGACAACCACGGTTTCAAGCAGAAATGAGCTGGTGTGTCAGCAAGAGAAGAAATAAATTGGACAAGTTTGACATTGTCAGTGGGACAGTTAAGTGGGAAAAATATCAGTTGTTTTCAAAAAATGGGGATAAAACTGAGGTGACACTCCAGGCAGTGTTTGACAGGATCCTTTTTGTTCTTTTTTGGTATAGCTCTCCAGGTGATAGCATTTACTAGCACACCTTGCATACTGCACCACACTGGGGCTTTTTCCCAGTTTCTTTTCCCTCCAGTAGTCAGATCCTCATGGTCAGACATCAAATTGCGTCTAACTTTCGGACGAGAAAGGCCCAGAGAGGATTTACATCGGTTCTGAGAGCAAGTAAGCAAAAAGGGCAGAATACGTGATTACATTAGCAAGCAGCATTCCCATCAGGACCGCAGTGCCTGCGCTGGGGAAGGGGCTCGGGTTGCCGCAGGCGAAGGTGGCAGCAAAAGCCTCTCTGGGATGCGGCACCGCTGCCCTCCCGCCCTCAGGAGCCGTTCCCGGGGAGAGGCACCTATCCCGAGAGAAGACACCCGTGCCCGGCGCTGCGGGGATCCCGCCGCCGCCCTCCTCGTGCCTGGAGCGCTGCTCCGTCCCCGCTTCCCATTCTTACCTTCCTCCCGCGCCGGGCAGGCGAGCGGGGCACGGCCGGCGCTGCCCCAGGAGCCGCTCTGCCAGGGCAAGGCAGGGCAGGGCAGGACGGGGCAGGCAGCGGAGCTCCTCGCTCCGCAGTGGGGCGGCTGCCCCGGCCCGGCTCCGGTCCCGCCGCCGCCGCCGCTCTCTCCCCGG
>VZRN01001305.1:3021465-3035069 GCA_013397935.1 Dasyornis broadbenti | reverse complement strand
CGGGCTCCGGGCGCGGGGAAGGAAAGGGAGGCTGGCGCTGCGCTCGGGATGTGCCGGGCGCCCGTCGCTCGGGAGCCGGCGGCGGCAGCAGCGCTGCCGGCCTGAAGCAGCGGTTTGGAGAAAGAGCGAGTCGTGCCAGACCCGAGCTGGCAGCATAAAGGGGATGCCTTTGCTCCAAACAACTGCTGAAATCCTTGCTTACAAGCACCGCAGCTTGCACAGATTTTCTGAACATCAGATGTGGCTGTTGCCAGAGCAGGTCTGAGGATGAATAAAGCATTTACATATTCTGTCAAGAGCAAAATAAAATATTTCGTATTTATTTACTAGGCTGGAAAGGTAAAGACAACAGATGCTGCTTTATTTGGTTCTATATCAATAACCTTTCAAAACAGCTTTCCTGCCAACCAGCTTGACTGAGAACTAGTGCCAGCCAGCATTGCTGCACCTCTAGTGGGTCCACCTTCATTGAATCAGTCCATCAATAGGTTCTGCTTAGTATTTTTCTGCATGTCTGAAGCCTCTCTCTAGGTATAACTTCTGAGATTCAAGGGACTGTCTTCTCAATTCATATCTGGGGGACCTGATTTACCAAAAAGTGCTTCAGCCCTGGTTATAGTTCCCAAGAATAGGAACTAGGACACTTCGCTTTCTCTGTGGCTGTAGCACAGATGCCTAAACAATTCTCTTCCCAAACCTTACCTTACAGAAGCCGCTCTCCAGAATAGGAATACTCCTCTACCTCCTGTCACTTAGGTTCATTTGCATTCATATTTAAGGTAGTTTCAGGGCTCAGCAACATTATCTTCGTTTTTCTGTTCTTTTTTTCCTTCCAAAGGAGACTCAATACAAAAACACTTCCTTTGTCAAAGGTAATGCTTCTTGCTTTTGTTATAGCTCAATATTATGCCCTTATCAACAGCAGAGAATGTTAAGGGAGCATCAAGGAGTAACTTCAGTGATTTAGAGTTGTTTTTGAAATTCAAAACATGTCTTGAGAACCCCCTTGGATCTTTACTAGTTCAGGCTATCTCTTCAGGAAGGGCCTTGCTCTTAGTCCTTCAGCACTTCTAAGACTGCTAATGGAATGCCCCTAGCTTATTGCAAAATAGATTTCTTTGATGACTAAATAAAGAGCCAGGAGTTTCAATTCTCCTATCCCTCTTTATTCATTTCCCAAGTCAATCCAATTGTAGGATTTAATTTTTTTGATCTATCGACAGACATAAATGCATGGCATGAGTTTTAGTAATTAGAGCACTTGTATAATGAATGGCCGTAACAGCCTGCAATGCTTTCCTTTCCTTCTCTGACAAGTAGTCAGCAGTGGCATTCCACTGATCTCATGGGTGTTGCTATTGTGCCCCATTCTGCACACTCTTTTTAACTTAATGTACTTTTGCTACTCCTAATGTCTTAGAGGGTGTAGTGAAAGGCTTCAAATCTGTACAGTCTGACCAGCTCAGGATTCCATAGCTAAGGGAAGGCGGTTCCTTACTTACACTTCCAGACTCCGTGAAGTATTCAAGAAGAAGTGCAATTTCCTAGAAGTTGCTATGCCAGTAAAGACTGTCTTCCCATGCAAGAGAAAGAAGGCACTTTTCCCTGTTACAAGGCAATTTTGTGTTCAGGCACAACTGAAATGTTTAATGGAAACACATTTCTGATAAAAACCAGCATTTTTTTATTGCTCATAAAAGAGTGGAATTTAATGGCCTCATAAACACTGCCTTGAACCAAAAGCCATGAAAACACCAACATCAAGGGCAGACAGAGTCAAGTAGCAAATGGGCTGTTCAATATGAAATGTGCTGCTGGGTGATCACCTCCAAAGCAGCTGTGAATACTTTGCTTTGTGTGCACTTGAATTTCCATCCTATAAATCATGATAAGCCATGAGTCATTGAATCACGGAACCATGTGTTGGATGGAACTTCCAAAAATCTTCACGTCCAGCCTTGCGCTAAAAGCAGGTCTAGATGCAGCAGGTTGTCCCAGGCTGTGTCTCCAGGACAGTTTTGAGTATCTCTGAGTGAGAGATACTGCCCTCGCTGGGCAGGCCATCCTGCCAACAACCCTCACAGTAAGAAAATTTTTTTGCATCAAGTCAGACTTTCCTGTGTTCCAGCTTGTCCCAAATGCATCTTGCCCTAGTCCTGTGTTCCTCCCAGTAGCTGTGAACAGCAGTTAGATTTCCATTGAGCTTCAACCTCCTTATGGCTGAACAAACTCGGTTCCCTCAACACCACTTTGAATGTTATGTAGCTCAGCTTCAATCACCTTGGTGTCCCTTTGTTGGACTCACTCCAGTCTGTCAGTATCTTTCTAGTGCTAGGAGCCCCAAACTGAACCCAGTTGTGACCACAGATGTGGTCTCACAACTGATAAATAGAGGGAAACAGTCACTTCTCAACCTGTTGGCTACACTCTTGCTATGTCTTGATATAGACTGTAAAGTCAGACTGTGCAAACTGACTTGCACTAAATAAATGAGCCAACTGAGCTTTAAATCTCAACTTCCTATTTAAGGCAAGTCTATAAATGAGCTTTTGCTGTGAATATGTATATGTACAAAGATGAAATTAGATAACATGATAGCTTCACAGCTTGAAAAAAAAAAAGCCCATTGGATTTATGTTGTTTCTGCTGTAAATCACACTTAGGGAGGTATGGCAGGGTGTAAGAGATCTGATTTACATAGTTTGCCTCCAGCAGTATCTGTTCAGCTGTCTTTACTGTTAGACAATTGCCTTGTCAAATTCTGTCCAACATGAAGGTTTTTTTCAGATGGAACAATAAACATTTCTGCCAGCTCCTCATAAGTTTACCGATTCTCAGGAGCAAAATAAAGGTCAGTATGTAGTGCCCAGACTTGAAGCAGTAATGACTTTTGTTTGAATCACAGGACTAGGAAAGAGTTGTCAGTCCTTGTCCATTAAATTGCCCAACATCAGGTTTGCTGAAATGGCAAATAAGGCTTGATGAAAATCAACAAGAAAAAGCAGCAGCTGTCCCATCTCCTGTCCCCAGGTATAATTTTCCTTATTTTATTTGCTGTGAGGGTTGAATTTAAAAGAAACCACTGCCCCTTGATCACTAACCTTTAAAAGCAGTGCTATGCTGCATGCCACTCACTTGACCCAAACTCTGCCAGTCCTTACTCACAGATTTTCCTGGAGTGAGTCAGATTTCAGGGATTTAAGTGTTCTACATAGCATGGAAAATCCCTTAAAAAAATAAAATGGAAAACAAAACCCTGAAAACATGACCTTGAGAAAAAATATCTGTTATGAATCTGTTAAGTGGTACGCACACAGAGATCATATGGTGTAAAATTATATACAGAAAATACTTTTCCTGCTTAAAAGGTCAGAGCAAAAGTGTTTAAATAGCTAAGGAGTGAATTTTCTACTTATATAGACCTGTAAACATTTTGCAATACATTTATAAACTGTTCTCATTCCCTTTTTGTTTAAATTTAATCTCACAGGTTCAATTCTACTTATTTCTCTTTTTCAAAAGCAGTGATATGATATAACTATATGCAGAAGAAAAATGTAATCAATCTGCCTGAGATGATGAAGGGGGTAACTACAAGCCAGCAGGTAATGAGAGAAATTGATAGGTGTGTATAAATACCAACTTTGAGTTGCTAACAGCAGTACTTCACAGCCAGTGAAGTTAAACAAACCTATTTGTATTTACATACCCCTGACACAGTCTGTAACTAGACACGCTATTTTTCTTAAGATCCACAGCTCCATTCAGTGTTCCCAGCTGGCAGTGCTTATGCAATAAGCACATCCTTGATATTTCTTTATATTCTCAGGATATATTTTGCCATATTATTCCTTCTCTTTACTGACATGCTATCCTTTGTTTGCAGAGAATATAGAAATTGTCATTCTTCACAGGCTTTTCTATGCTCTTTTCATTGCTAGATCTCAATCAGAAATACTCAACCTTAATTAAGGCATCTACTTTCTGTCATTTGAATTCAAAGAGGCTGGCCAAACATTTAATAGAATTTAAAAATACAAGGAATAAACCACTTTACTGTCCTTTTGGTGCTTGCATTTTAGACATTTTTCCTTCCTGTTTTTCCTTAATTCAACTTCTTTTTAAATACAGAGATTCCTGAAAACTCCAAATGTAATGTGGAAAGTAACATTTCATTAGGATATTGAAAGCTTGATGTACAACTCGTTGCCATTTTTAAATAGTTTTTAGATGTTCTTGGGGCAAGCATACTCTATTTATTTTAGAGCACTCATCATGGAGAAGAGATTCTCACATACAGCTTAGAGCTTGAATATTGCGCACACTTCAGCCTCAGTTTCTGGTAGCTGGGAAAGCAATGTATCTCTAAATGTTTTCCAAAAGATACTCAGCTGTATCTGCTTTCTGTATGCTTGCTGGCATGTCAGTTACTTCTAATTCTAGAAATCCTTGGCTGTGACAAGCAGCAATGCCACTCACCCTTTGCTTTGTCTAAAAATTATTCTTTTAACAATTTTTAAAATTTATGTATGTTCTTAAAACTGAATTAGATGTTTTTCAAGCTCAGTTTTTTACTTGCTGGTGAAATCTGTGCACTGTTGAATGAGTTGTCTTTGGGACAAACAGAACTAAGTTTGAAAGATGAAAAACTTTCAGATATGTGTTCCCTCCTCTCTAAGTTATCTATCTTAGAATACAGAAAACTGGTAATGAAGTTTACATACATTCTTTTCTCCCTTTAATAAGCAAACAGTTACTACACATTACTCAGAAATATATTTCAGTGACCTTATTTTTCAAAAATATCGATATGTTTTGGAAGGTTTTTTGGTTACCTTATGATACTGTAGTCCTTTTCATGTTGCTCTTAAGCTCAAGGGCCATCTTTTGACCTTGCTCAGCCAGCCTTCATTAAAGTGCAGAAGTTTCCTGGTATAGTTGGCATCTAGGTCCTGAAGAGATATTTTGAAGAAACAATATGAATAGAGTAACCTATCAGAAATTTAATTTTTTTGATGAATAATGGCATCCATGAATGAAGACAGCCCTAATAATAATGCTGTCTGACATATAATATCATGTAAAATGCATCATGTTTGTTGTGAGCATAAATATAAGATGCAATTAAAAACAATTTCCAATGATTTATGAAACCATGTCATCTGATATAAAGAAATGGGGTTTTTTCACTTGCTGAGGCCCAAGTGAGTATCTTTCTCCCATGTTGCTGAAAGTAAATTAATTCCCCTAAGTTTTCTGCACACTATTTCAGTTAATTTTCCCACATTTACACAGAATGGGCAGGTTGTTCTGAACCACTCACTGGCTTCATCCAGGGTCATTCTGTACCTCTGTGTGGCATTTTAGGCAATAATGTCTTTTGGTAATAATACATGGCATTAAATTAATGGATTTCCTTTGTAAGAAATTTTTGTCCATAAGAAATTACTCTAATTGCTGAAGAAGTGGAAAAAGAGCACTATCTATACCCGTTATCACTCATTTTAAAAAGTGAAGTAGTTACTGTCTCATTTGTGCACTCTGTCACAATTTTGGAACTTCTGAAGGACTAAATTCTAGGCTAAATTCAGCAAACCTGTACAGCCACCTTCTTGAACTGTAATCATATGACTCAAATGCTAACATACAGAAATGCTGAGAAGTTTCAACTGCTTCATCTTCTTCCTTGCTGATACTTTCCATTCCAGGTGTCACACCTACTGATATAGTGAAACTTCAGTGCCTCATTTTTGACTGACAGCTCTGTTTGTGGACAAGTTAAGCTTGTCAGCCTAGATTCATAAGGTTGAAAAGTGCTCTGATGCAAAAAGTCTGCCTCCCACTCTGAACTGAACTGGCAGTTTTCTACATGAACTCCATTCTCCCTTGTTAATTTTCTGTGATTCACACCCACATTTTCCAGAGGGTGATGGCATTTTAATTGCTAGGGGTATTTTAGGATGGGGGAGAGGAAATGGGAAGAGGCTCGGGGAAAAAGTGGGTAGGGGTTTGGCATGTTTGCAAGGCTAACTGTTCTGTGATTGCACACAGCTAGGAGACCAGCAGCCAGAGCACCATCTGTGCATGCAGCTTATCCATCCCACCCAGCTTTGGAACAAAGGAATGTGTCAGCTCCCACTTTTCCAGATCAGCTGAAAGCCTCCTTCATGCTCCACTGAAATTTTGCAACCATTCCCTGAAGATCTATTCCCTTCACACAGCTCGTCTGGCTGGCACAGGCTTCCTTCAGCAAGAAGCTCTTTCTGCAGTGCTGTTTTTGCAGGATGGAGCGGGGAAGATTTAACTGCTCTTCAGAATCACCTTTCTGTCCTGCGAGCTGTAGAATGATCATCTCAGGGTCCTGGGGAATGGTAAGACACATATGATCCCCCTAGAAATGCAAAAACCTCTCAAGAGGCTGTGTGTGGCTGTCTGTGGTGGAGATGTTTGCATCTGAGTTCTCTTCCTTTGGTGTCAGGAGAGACTTAACCAGTGGGGTTTAAAACTTTATTCATCCCCTCCTAAGACAGATGCTTATGTTTGGTTAGATGAATTGCACCCTAAACACCTTCAGCTGTTTACAAGACCTTCTTGAACCCTAGAGGGAACCTCAGAATCTTGGTCTTTGTACACTGCAGGTACCTAAACTCCAGTGAAAGGAATTCCACCTGTCACTAATGGTATCACAAGGATGTGCGAGTAAATTTTCTCCCCATCAGTATCTGGACTGCAATCCAGTATATGAGTAGCTTTTCCCCAGACCCTCAGTGAAGTTTAAATGTGTAGTGTCCATTGATTTCAGGTACACAGACTATACAGGGTTGGAGCCTTAATGCTTTGCAGATTTTATTAAATTTGTCCTTATACAATGTCTGTGTGATATTCTCTTTCTTGTTCTCAAAGACTTGGTGGGGCTTGTCTGTGTGCAGAAGTTGGCCAAAATAGTTCTCCCAGACAAGTTCCTGATACAGACACCCTTTTTCCTAAATATCCTTTACTCTGTTACAGGCAAAAATTCCTATATGGCAAGACCTAGATTGCCAAAAATAGGAAAAATAAGCCAAAACAAAACAATTGGTTTTGTCTGTAAACCCATACAGATCTCCATAAAAGCTTTTGCCTTACTGGCAATCTTACACATTCACACAGTGCACTATTTCTTCACCTAACAGTGTAGATGGTGGCAGGTTTAGATGGATCTGCCATTACATGAAATTAATACCACACCCTCCTGTCAACAGGTTCCAGCGAGGACCAGGAAAAGCAGATTTCTCTATAGATTCTGCAGCAGAGTTTTGTTGAGTGACTAGAGACCACCCACTTCTGTGTGTCTGCACACAATCTGTCTTACCCTGGCTTCTCTAATACACACAAAAAATCTAGTTAGTGGGTCTCACCGATTCATGCTCCCCCTTTATTCTGAAGTCTTCCCTGTGTTTCTGGCTTTCCTCCAGCATTGATTCCTGCCAGTCAGAATATGGGACACTCCCATACATTTCTCTGTTCTTTTATTCCTATAACCTTCCTCCCAGCATGGTCTCACCAACAAGTGTCTGTACATAGCTGTTTTTGCTATTAACCTCTCCTCCTGAGAGTATCAGATGCACTCTCATCTCTTCTAATAGCAGCTTTTGTTCACCACCAAAAAAGGAGAAAATGCTGTTAACATCTGCCTGAGAGAAGAAGAGAGATCTTCTTTATCTATGTCTTTACTTTTGTGTGTCTACAAAATTTGAGAGCAACATTTAGCACATTGCTTCTTTATCACCTCATTTCTCTCCTCAGCAAAGATTAATGACCAAGTAGTTTTGTATGACTTTAATGTTACAGTTCTGTTCTTTACAGTGCAAATATATCTGGCCTACATAGTGGGAAAGTAGTGAATATAATTAACAGAGGAATTATGATGAATTCTAATGTAAATATTTTTACATTTTCTGCTATCTTATGACATTTTAAAGACATCATACCAAGGGAAAAGTCAATAGTTTAGCTGATTTGCCGTTTCAGAATGCTCCTAGTTAGAAATTAATATAAATGACACACTCACTTCTTTGATTTTTTTCTGGTAAATTCAGTAGAACAGTGCAGTAATGCTATATCACACATTTATAAATAGGATTGCAGAGGTATAGTGTACTATAATATCAAACATTATTTTAAAATAATTCCCATGTCAAATATAATCACCAATTTATGGATAAAAATAAAAGAATAATCTGGCTTTCCGTCAAAAATATCAATTTATAGTGAAGAGAGTTCATATAAGTAAAACTTTAATGTATCATGAATTTAATAAATAATACCAAGCTTAATGAAGGGGAGATAAAAAGTTGTATAGTTAAAAATCAGGCTTGTATGATTATGCAGCAGTCTTTAGGTTAGTATTATTTTTCTAATCCCAGATGAGCTTAATTCTGATTGAGCACCAACTTCTGATGTACAAATGAATATGCCAGTCCTCCTTTGGTGAGCTATTGGTTCATTCCAGATCTAATCCATATTTTTCACCCAAAAGTTTATATCATATACATGTGTTATAGTTTATAAAGTATTGGGATGGTGATGTAAAAAAGGCCAATTTAAAATCAGGGCTTGGATTCTGCTACACACATTTGTTTTAAGGAAAGAGGAATTGACTTTGGTGTTAAGCAGTACTTCACTGCAGGCCCCACAGCTTAGAAAATGTACTGAGTCTGGGAGAAAAGTGTCAAGATCCAGACTCCCCTTGGTGGCTGACAGCCTGCAGCTACTTTGCTGTCTGCTTTTCATGAATGGCCTCTTCTGCAGAAAACCAGTCAAAGAGGGACCAGTGAAACTAAATGTATGAGAATCTGGGATTCCAGAAACAGCTCCAGAGGGGCCAGCCCAGAAGCTCTGCAAGGGGAAGCCTTTAAGTCTTCTGCTTTTCAGATATCCATGGTCAGAGTTATCCACTCCAAACTTATCTAATATTTTGGAAACTATGACACTGATCTTGTGGCTGTTGTTGAAAACAGGAGCTCTTTATTAAATAGCTAGCCTGGAGCAGAGGTTTCCACACTGAGAGGGCTCCTGCAGGCACTGTTTTGGTCTATCCAAAGCCGATCTGTTTTAATTTATTGCAAATTTTGTAGCATCTCTTCCCTCAGGCAGTTTTGGTCTATGCTTTTCCACCCTAGGTAGACATTCAAAGGATCAAGTCAATATAAAAAGAAGCCACCCCTCTCATCTTCTCGCTGCTCAGAAGCAGCTTCTGACAGCCAACACTTGGATTAGTGCAGGATTTAATATCATTTCTGTATACAAGCAGTGGCCTTCACTGCACTAAGTAAATCCTGTAAAGGGAAATCCTGCTTCTGAAGCTTTCTGAAGTTCTACAAGTTACCTATATATCTAAAATATATTTTGTTTGGTTTTTCAACAAACCCATGATAAGATTCCTGGCAGAAAGCTTCTGAAGAAATGAAGTTGTTGTGGGACCGGTGCTTATATGATTTGCAAGCTGCCTACAGTGTCTTTGTCACTTGAAGGATAAAGAGTAAGCAGTAGAGTATCTTAGGGAATTAGTTTTATTTAAGATCTTCATCAATGACCTGCAGAAGGAAGGGATATAGGAATACGTCTCAGTTCACAGATGATACTGAACTCCTGCAGGGAGTCAAATGACACACTCACACATAGAAATGATCTCTAGAGAGATGATACACAGCTGAGTGAGTGCAGTAAAACATGGCAGATGAGTTCCTGTCTAGATATATAGTGCATCTAGGGAGAATAATCTAAGCCACACTTACACAGTGCTGAATTGAAAGCTGGCAGCTGGAGCTCGGGAAAGAGACCTGAGGGTCTCTGAACTCATCTGCTCAACATGCAACAGCAGCCAAAAATGCCAACAAAATTTTGGGAGTCCTCAGAAACCAGAAAATGTAAAATCTTGGTGCATCCACATCTTGAACACTGTGTACAATCCTATTTACACCTTTTAAGAAGGACATAGTGAAATTTGAGATAATGCAGGGGAAAGCAACTAAGATGTTTAAAAGGATGGAGCAGCTGCCTTTACAGGCAATCAGAGAAGGCTGGGACTTCTTATGATCTTAGTCCTCCCCCAGGCTGAGTGGGATATGGTAAAGGTTTATAAAATCATGGAGGCAGTGTGTAAAGCAAATACAAAACTGTTTTTTCCCAAGTCCTGTGGTGTCCTCTGGGTGCTCACTGAAATTGTTGGAGAGCAGTTTAAAACCTCCAAAAGAAAGTCCTATTTTGAATACCACTACCTGCTCTCCCTTCTGAAATCTGCTGTCACAGAAGGCTGTGGAGGTCCACTGCAACAGCAAGTTAAAAAAGGAGAAAGCAGAGAAATTCCGTGGCAACAGATCCATAAAGGGACACTAAGAGGTAGAAGTAGGAACACGCTCGCTGGCATGTTTGGTGCGGTGGAGGGTAGTGGAGGAATATGAGTGGGATGGACTGCAGAGAGACAGGATCATGAGGTGTCTTCAAACATTTTCTATTGCCTCTGTTGGAGATGAAATGGATAATTAGTTTGACCCAGAAGGCAATTTTCTATGTTGTCATGAAAATAAGACCCTGTGCTCCTTTGCTAGAGCTGAAACCTGCCACTTCAGAGTTATTTCCACCCATTTAATTTTGATTGCATCGCAGTAGGCAGTCAATGGTGCAGAATTTGTCAACTGGAAGAACTGTGTGGTAATTATCAATGGCAGGGATATTTTTTTGTAATTTTGACCATGTCATTGCTTTGCAGTAGAATTAAGGAAAATGTGGGGGCTTGCAAAATTGAAAGGAGGTGAACAAATGGTGTTAAACAGCTATGAATCTTTTGTATAAATGTATAGAACTTAAAAATTATGTAAATTCAGTCAAATAAGAAGTATGTTGATTGAAGAGAATGAATTAGGCAGGCACGAAAAGAATTATTTTTAATGAACATATTTTTAGGGCTTTGTTCTGCTACAGTCATTAAAATTTCTGGATCAGAGTCCAGTTTCTACAGTTGGATATTGTTCCCAGGTTTTCTGATGGTGTTACTGTTGTACTTTGCATGGTGAGCAAACACTTTTCCTCGGGAATGAGGATTTGCTCGTTGGAAGGTATTAAGCTGGGCCTAAATAATTAAAGGGAGACCAGAAATCCTGGAGAATGTATAACACCCTCTGCCAACTCATCCCTTTCAGCAGAGATTACCTCTCACTTTTAAGTTTCCATAAGTATCCAACGCTGTTCCTTCTTCTCTGTCAACCTTTTCTGCTGCACCTGTCTTCCCCGGTCCACCTTGTTCCAAATACCCCACACAGCAGAGTGTTTCTCCACTTTTACTGATTTCTTGTCATTTCTTCTCCCAACTCAGAGAAAAGGCTGATAATGCTAAAGAGCTCTCCACGCCCCCTTCCCAGAGGGTGGTTTTGTGGTGCAGAAAATACTGAAAAAATATTTATTTTGTATATTGCTAACTGTTCCAAGGCAGGCTTAAATACTTATTTATATTCATCAGTTATCACAACCTCTTGAGGTAATTATCAGTTGCAGTTTTGATACCACTTTACTGTGTCACAAAGCCAAGAGGAGACAGGCAAATCACACTCCCTGGAAATGCGCTGTATTTGAGAGAAAGGTTGAAATAGGGGAGGGATCTATTTTTTATTCTTTTTTTTTTTTACGCCTGGAAAGTAGGAGAGCAAGTAGCTAATCCGAGGGAGAAAAGTCTCACAGACTAATTATCTGGCCTTTGAATTAATGGATGACAATATTCTCTGCATATAAATTTACATTCCGTATGTCCCTACGTATAACAGCAAGAGTAAGGACCAATATCAGTTGTTATTATTATTATTACTGCTTTTCAGTTTAACCTTCTGTTGCTTGCAGCAGCCTTAACGTAGTCTATTGTAGCCACACACAGGAGAAAAAAACCAAAAACCTTTGCTGTAATTAAGGATGGGAATTGGTTTCTGTTTAAATGTGCTCAAAAATCCACTGCTTATTTCAAACACTATGAAATTTAGTAGGTGTTTAGAGGGTATGCTAGGATATGTTAGTTGGAATCTGGGATCAAATGAGCTGCAGATTGTTGAGGGGCAATCCCCCAAGGCAAGAACTTTTTTTGTGTTCTTGTTTAATGGGTTCTTATAATGCATTGCTGGCATTATCTCTGGACAATCAAATCCTAATTCTGATCATGCCTGATTGATCTCAGCTGCTTGACATTTCCCACTGCTAGCACAGAGGGATCACTACCCAGCATGAAATAAAAAATCGAAATTTGAAACACAGTATTCTCTAAAAGCAGGGTAAGGACCTCTCCCCCCATCCCACAACACTCCCTACATGTCATAGAGAATTAAGCTGGAGCAACTGCAGCTGTTCTCTGAGCCTGTTTTCAGTTTCAAGAGGGACTGACTAAAGGCTGCTGACATGCACAGCTCAACTCCTCTGATCTGTTTTTAGTGGTTTTTTCTGCACTGGTTGTTCCGGAAATATAACCATAAATCTTCCTCTGTCATAATTCCAAATAAATCATGGCATTGCCATGAAACATGAGAGAGAATACAGTTAAGCTGTCCAAGAGCAAATCCAGAGGCAGAATGGCAGCACCTCTAGTGCTGTAGAAGCCAAAATGTTTATCCCTCACATTCTTTGCTCACATATACCCCTGGGAGCAGCTCTGACAAATATCCATTTTGGTATCCTCCAGGGGAAATTCAACAGCATCCAGTATTTAAATCACTTTTGAGGGCTCACTAACCTTCAGGTTCTTAGGTATGACTGACTGTTTCCATAGCATTGGCTGTATCCCTTAAACCATTATTACAGAGACCTGAGCTAGCTTACTGAAGTCGATTGGTGAACATCTCCCCTCACACACTCTCTGAGCTTTCTCCAGCTTTTGTATCCCCAGCAGTTCTGGCAGAGCACCTTAGGAAGCTGCCAAGAGCGTACACTTTTACATCCTTGACAACACTGCACAAGGGAGGTGGCTGCCCCTAGTAGATCCAGTAGGTCATACAAGACATCAGCAAGTTTCTTATATCTCTCTATTCCCTACCTAATCTTGATCCAGTCCAGAGTGGAAAGCACAGCTTGAATCCTAAGGAAAGGTCAGTAAAACTGTGTTATTCTTATGGTCAGATGGATTCTCCCTTTTTTTCTCTCTGTGTGAATCCTGAGCCCAAATTTTCTCAGTCTGTCAGTATATATCCATTGTACAGTCAACCTTGTGCTCTTTGCTTTGATTTTTCTTGTCTTCTCCTCTACTGCAACTGTCTTTTATCATTCTTGCTTTCACTTCAGATGACTGAAGAAATATACAGGCTTTTTCAAACAGCATAGGTATTTTTTTTTCACATGAGCCATGACATGATGTACCTCTTTTCAGCTGACCTGCGTCTCTCATAAGGTAAGACACTCTACGCATCTTGGAAAAAGAAAGAAAAAATACATCTAAAATAGCTTTTGTGGGTATGGGAGGGAAAATAACTAGTTCTGTTATAAAGGACCATTAGCCAAGCCAGCTGTGGTTGCTGAGCATGTTCAGAAGCAAAAGCTCTATAACACAGAGCATATCTACACTCCTGAAATTATTATGTCTTTTTTCCTTTTTT
>VZRN01001305.1:2975303-3021393 GCA_013397935.1 Dasyornis broadbenti | reverse complement strand
TTTTTTTTTTTTTTTTTTTGCTTTTAGGCTGAAAAACTTAAAATATGGAAAGTTGTAATTTAGACAGAGGCAGAGGCAGCTTTGCCAGTTCTTGTAATGTAGCAGCAAGACTTTGCGAAGGAATATTCATTTCTGAGTACATTCTTAGTCCTTCTGATCTCAAGGAAAGTTTTGAAGCTGCTTCAGATATGTAGCCTAAAGAATAAAATAGTAAGTAAATAAAAATTGCAAGGCTTAAAATCCTGCAACTTTTAAACAACTCTGATATTTTTCCAGTTGGATGACTTTTGAAGATGGGATTGGCAATACTGTGCATCATAGCCTTAATCCAGTTGAAGAAAATAGACCTGTTTAGTGTGCTACTTAAAACACAGGAAAACACTGTCCTGACTAAGTATTACTTTAATCTGTTATATTCAGGTACTCTCCTGATTCAAGGCCCCTCTATGTTTGCAACCTGAACAAGACTCCAAGTGATTCAAGACCCCTCTATGTTTGCAACCTGAACAAGACTCCAAGTTATTTGCCTCTATTCAACACCCCAGGAAAGCTGCCCATCAACTACTGCTGCACTCAGCTGCTTCTGGGCAGGAGTTCTCCCATCTGCAGTTTGAGAGGCATTAACCATTCAGCTGGGCTATATCCCAGATTCTTCTTTCAGGATGCCTTTGGCATCAGCTGTGAAATAAACTGCCAGGCAGCGCACGGGACCTCCTCTGAAGCAGCCTGACTGCTCCTCAGGCTGTCAGTGGAGGTGAAGTTTACTTTATTCCTGGATACTGAGCGCTTGTAAGCCACATCTAAGAGAGAACACCTTACCCCTGTTGTACAGCTGTTCCCTTACAAGAATCATCCTCCCAATTGCCATATTTCCCACTGAAGAACAATAATAATTATAGTTTGTTTTAACAGTGATGATGGCTACTAAAGGTGACATACACTGAGGTAAATACTAGTAGCAGAGATTCTCTTCATTTGCAGGAACAGACCTGCCCCAGACTTGAATCTTACCACTCCTCAAGAAATGTCTGTGAATCTGGACATTTGAAATAGGCTCAGACTCATGCTTGTAGCTACCAGCAGTGAAATAGGTGGGATGTGATTTCCTTCATTTGTGTTTGTTCTTGTTCTCCCAGCTTTTGGGAAGCATTATGTTTATTGGAGGTTAAGCTTGTCCTTATGGTCTCAACAATGCCATTTTTGTCTATTTCAGAAACAGGGATGTTTGGCAGTACTTTATACTTCTTCTTTATATAGAGGTGATCAACATCTATATAAAAGTGGAGACAGAAGCAATTCCCTCAGAATACCAGAAGTGATTATTGCACTTCATGGTATCTGAGAAGAATGGTTCAAATCAAGATCAAAATTTATCTCAGAAAAATGAAAATAGCTTAGTTGATTTTTGCACAAGAAAAAAACCAAATCAAATAAATTATCACTGTTAAGAGTAACATTGTAATTGCATCCATAATAGTCTGTATTGAGGGTGGAGTCCCATTGGTTTAACTTTGTCATGCAATTAATTTATTACATCTTTCATCAAAAAAATTCTATATATACCAGGAAAGACAAGTCAGGAAAGAGTGGTGGCCTTTTAAAAATAAGATTGTACAAAGATGTGATAAAACCCCAAAAGAAACAGGTAATTTCAAGGGAAATCAAGAATGACATTTTTCTGACAGTAGAATTAACTGTAAATAAAATGAAATGCAAATAATGTGAATGAACACAGATTTCCTAAATATATAACTGAAGGAGTTTGTTACATACAAAATCACAGTGTGGTTTTTCTGTGTGCACTTGGGTATGAAAAGTGTTCTGTAGCTGAAAAATAATAGAACTGTTGCTTGACTAATAACTCTCCTCTATTATTCTTTAGAAAGAGGTGTGTTTTTTCAAGTCACCATTCAAGTTCACACTTCTTTTAACATTGTATAGCTATGAAGTAAACTTTGAAACACTGATATTTCTAATTTATTGAACAGGTGCTGAAGTAAAAATCCTGATATTGTAGTAGATTGTGTGGAGCATGATAAAGGACAGTTTCTTTGGGCTTTATCCCAAAGGAAATTAAAATTCTTGGAGATCCTGCACAATATTAACCCTTTTATTATGGGCTATAACAGTAGGGACCACAACTTAATGTGTCACTGATCACTGCTTTCAGAGGACCTCTACATCCCAGTAAGAGATGCTAGACTACTTTAAGGGATATAATTATATCCCTTAAGGGATATAAGGATAATAAGTCAGGATTTCACAATGCATTTTTATAAATATAGGTCCACCTATATAGGCATCACATGCAGAGAACAAAAAATTTCTAATAGATACAAAAACTCAGATTTCATGGGGTCAAATGCAGTTAGATAGCTCAATTAATCCATGTTGCCCTGAAAATGTTTCCAAAGCAGAATGCCTCATCTAGACAGAAATCAGGCTTCTATCTTGACCAGAGCAACAAAAAGCCATTCACCCGACTACAAAGCCAGAGGTTCTGTTGCTGCAACTCAAAAGAGTGAAGATGAGAGAAGGGCCAGCTGTGGGTTGGTTGACTTGAAGGAAATACATGCCCACATTGCACTGAATGGCTGCCTGAGGACAGCACTGCAATCCCTACATTTTTATCACATTCAGTGGTCCTAACATTGACCACAGACAGTTTCTTTTTAAGGAAACTGCACTGAGCCACAGGTCGAAAGGTTTGATTGTCTCTCTTTAAAGAGTGAGTGATCTGTCTGCCTTTGGCAGTCTGCAATGCAGAAAAAACCCTGTCGGGCACTTGCAGTTACTCTTGATGGCAGAGAATTTGTGTTTAGGGATTCAGATTTATAGGCTTTCCAAATGCATGGTATAGCAGTTTGAAAGGTTGTCCTCCCCAGCTGCCTATCCTTTCTCTCTGCAGAGGTTATTGCTTCTGCAGCAGAGACAGCTGAATGGCTGGCACCTTGTGTGCACTGTTCATGGCCTGGGGCATTGATTTCAGCTTACGTTGTTGACCGGCTGGGCTGTGAGCTTAGGGGGCAGAGTGCCTTGTCTTGTCATCCCTGCTGGACATGGCTGCAGCAGTCAAAATGTTTATCAGTTCCCATGGCCCATACACAAATCCCACAGGTACTGAAGAAAAAACCCTAAATCCTATCCTGGCAGGATGCTGAGGGTTGTTACAAAGCACTGTTTCCCACACTGAGTGTCTCACCCTTTGGAAGGGGTTAGGAGAAAGAAGCAAGTGGCCTCCAGTGTCTCTGTGTCAGGACTGTCAGATAACTCTGGAAATCAGGAGAGGGCCAGGCACACCCACAAGAAGAGAACTTGGGAGAAGTTAGCCTGAGAAACTTTCCAGTTGGGAGTTAAGGAAGTCAAAGTGCTAAAGTTGGCCACTTGGGAAAATGCCTGGAAGGGATTTGGAAAACTCAGTAATATGCACTGCAAAGCCTGACCTTTAAACAGTGCAGTGACCTGTAGGAACCACACTGTGCACCCAGAAGAAAATCCCAGGAGGCACCAAGTCAACCAAAAATCAGGAAGAAATTGTGGTGACGGGCAGTTGATTTCCCAGCATCACCATGGAGCCAAAGAGCACCACAGACTGGAACACGCTGTTTGTGTATTCTCTTGAGTGAAGAGCAATGCAGCTTCCAGTTCTGCAGGGGAAGGGACTGACCAGTTGTGTCCCATGTGCCATGGGGACTAGTTCACCTCAGGAGCGTGCGGTTGTGGAAGGTGCATATCCCTTCTCTTTGGCCTGAGTAGAGCGCAGTCTGAGAATGACTAATCTAAGAGATATTTTGGATATTTAGTTGGTAAATACATCTGGATCTCTTTGGCACGCTCAGAGTTTTGTGAATACCAGATAGAAAGAGGCATGGAGGGGCTGTTATGGATGCAAATCAGCAGAATTTAAGCACCTTGAGGGTAAGGAAGCAGTTACTTAGAATTTCTGAAATTTCTAATAGCGATTTAATTTTGAAAGTACACATCTTAATTTGCAAGTAGGATCTAGGTTCCTTGGTGGATTTAGTCTTTTTGATCTGGAGGTATTTAAAAATATATCAGTGAATCAGTGTGAGTTTGGGGCTTTGATGTCTTATGTGCCAGTTTCCATTTCTAGCGTCTGAATACCTTTCTAAGTCTGGGCCACAACAAGTTCTTTGAACCATGCTGAAGTGTGAGGTTTTTCCACAGCTAGAAATGACCTTGCTTGAGCAGTGAGATTTTAGCATGGAACAGAAAAGAGGAGTTTAGTAACATCGAAAAGACTCTTTGGGTTGGGCATTCCTACACAGAATATAAAATTATACAAGATATCCAGGCATTCTTAATTATATTCAACCCATTAAGCACAGGCATCATGCAGAGAAAAATAATTTAGGATTGACAGGTTTTTGTACTCCCATTCTTACACTTAACCCGTGTTTAGAGTAACTCCCACTGATTTCTGTGGGTATTAATGGATCATTAATGGTTGGATTCAGTGACAGACTGCTCTTTCCCTGTGCCAATCCCCACCTCTTGCTTGCTAAGCTCTCGTGTTCTTAGGATGCTGCTGCTAAAGCAGGGGCCAAAGAATGGGGTAGCAGCAACTGCACCAGGACTAGCCCTTCCCAGCAGAAGTAGGTGTCACTCTCACAGCATTTTCTTTGGGATATTCTGCAGGCTCCATCTGGCAGACCAGCCCTGCTCCATCTCTTCCCTCCAGCCCAAAGAGTGCAGAAGACCAAGGAGGGCCCAGATTCAGGAAAGCAGCAGCACCCTTGCATCTTGCAGGAGTGGATGGTGGTTGTCTGAGGATGGGTGCTGGGATGGGGATGAGTCAGGGATTGTGGCTTCTGAGTCTAGCGAAGTGGGGAAATAGACAGGAATCCTGAGAAAAGAGGCATGGTGGGATACATGAGGGAGGAGGGGGGAAAAAAGTGGGAATGAGGTCTTCGTGCCCTGCCAGGCTTCCACAGCTCCCTGATACCTTGCCTTCATCCACTCAGAGTTCTTCACACTTCACTGACCCTCACTTACTGTTGTTCTCTTTCTCCAGGAAGCTGAAATCTCCACTGACCCCTTCCCATCCCACTCGCTCACCTCTGAGGTCACTAGTGATCTCTTTCCATCTACTCAAACCCATCCCTCCCCTCCACACTTCCTCTGCTCCATCTCCATCACCTACAGTCCTCACGTGGCACCTCCTGGGTCCCTCCCATAGAAGCACATTGGCAAAGATGATAATTCCAGTACTTCAGTCTTCAAATATTTCACTGCTACCCTTCTTTTTCACTGCGGTCTTACAGAGAAGAAACCCATAATAATGATATTGTGTAAAGTTTGTGTAAGACAAGTGTTTTTTCTGTATCCTGCTTCTGTGATGGTCTTTTATCCGATACCAGGCTCCTAAGTTAAAATGCAATGTTTCACTCAGTGATCAGCAAGAATAGGGTTAACCATACCCTTGTAGTAGCTGGAATTTCTTTGAAATTAATCATCCTGTTTTGATGAAAATCCTGACTAACAAAATGCCCAAGGAAACTTTAGGAATTAATCTATTCAGTTTTTTAATACCTATCTTGTTCTGGTAAAAGTTAACTTTTCTTTAAATAATTGTAGTTTTTGAGGCAGTGGAAGCCAGGTTACTGGTTAGAAAGATAGTTTTGCATGTGTTCAGATGCCATGTGATATCCAAGTCAAGATAGAGCGTTGTATGTCTAAATGATACTGACATAGAATAAATAACAAGCAAATAAGTCAGTGGAAATTGAAATTAATAGAGAGAAAAACTGAGAAGATATAGAAATAAAGCAGAAAATAGAACTTTATTGCTGCTTTCCATTGTAATAGCCTTGCTAGAAATGCATAAAATTATAAACTCTTAAATCCCCTACTACAGATTAGAAAGAGCAACAATGTAAAATTCATGGTATTTGTGACTGGACTTTATCCACAGAGAGTAAACAGCCACAACTTCTAATACAGGTTCTGCTGCTGGTTTGACATCTCTGTGAGAGGCTCATTCTAGAGATTGAAACGGAACAATAAATATGTCACAGAAGCTTGAGCATCTCTTAACATAAAGTGATTATTATATATTCTCATCTTATTGGTCTCTCAGCTATTCACATTCAGGCTTTGAAGTGTCTGCCTTTATTTCAGCCCTACCATCCTTTTTTTTCACTCTTCTGAAGTTGCATAGAAGTTGCTCAGGAGATCAGCACCAGCATCTCTGTGACTGATATGTAAATCAAAAACAAGTGGGAAAATTGTAACAAGCCTTGAGGGAGACAGAGTGCTTCTTTATGGTACTTACTTGATGCTCAAATTCTAGTTTTCAAGCTATTTCTAAGGCTACAAATTAGGAAGTAATGAGTAACTGAGGTTATTAGCATTGGAGTAATTCAGACTGCTATTTCAGCTCTCATTTAAACTGGTAGTTACTGCAACTTGTTGTTGGCAAAACAGAGCTCTCTCCTCTCAATCTGTTTCTATCAAATTAGGACTCAGAGAATGATACTACAGTAAGCTGACTGTCTTGTCAAAGAGGTGTCTTGTAGAAGTTAAAGAGCTTGATATCTCTAGATGTCAGCTAAATATCCCCCTAAATGTACCCTCAAGCATCCTGAGTTCAGTTTGTGCGTGAGCACGAGCAAGAGCTCTAATGTATGGTGTGTCTTACACCTTATTTACACTCACCTACAAACAGTTTTCCCAGATGCTGAGATTAATTTACTCTGTTTTGCTAAGAAAGTAGCCATGGCAAAAGTTTTGTTGGAGAAATAATGAAGTGAAAAATAAAAATGAACAAGAATTACACTAATGAACAGTTATATAAAATCCATTCATTAAAAAGCAGGAAATGAAAGGGATTATCACTCTGCAGGAATTTTACACATGGGAAAGGCAATACAGTAGATAGTGGATATTAGATCACAAACAATGCTCTAGTTGAGACGGAAATCAAAGAAATAAAATTTTCCTCCTGAAAGTGTACCTACAGTAGAACAAGTATTGTCTTGGGGCTGAATAAAAGTTTTACTAGTGCCTTTGTTTTTTCCCTAAAAAATTGCCAAAAGAAAATAAGGGCTGACACTTTTCCCACACTGCCAATAATGTGAGAAAATGAAACCTGTTCTGAACATATTGCTAGAAATAGAAGGGAAGGTCTAAGTGGAAGTCCGAGCCAGAACTAAGCAGCAATGAAGAAAATCATAAGACATTTTTATCTGAACCATCTAAAGAAATTGAACTGCAGNTTATTTTAAACCAGGAAAATACCTTATTAAAAGAACAAAAAGATGTGGAGGAAGGGTGAAAATTGAAAATTCCTTGGTTCACAGGTGTCTGATATGTTTTCATCCTAATTTTTTATTTCCTTCTTCAGTAGAAAGAACCAAACCTGATGAAACCTAACCAAGAACTGAAAAAAATAATACGGTTATTTGAACCTGCCATGAGTTCAGTGTCTCATTGAAAGTCAAACAAATAAAATTTAAACATTTGATCTATTAAGCAGGTTTGCTTGGCTACCAACCACAAAACCTCCATCAGGTACTCATTCACCTCAATAGTAGCCAAGCACCATGCACATAACTTACTAATTTAAAGCAACAGAAGTATGATAAACTGAAAGCAGTAAAATGCACTAAATTGAGATTGAATATTTGTTTGCCCATATTTTCCCAGTTTTGCAATATAGTTACCCATTACTAGAGGCCAACCTGACTTCCCTATGGTTGTAGATTTGCCATTACTTCCATGCTTTCAATCAGTAATTATAACAAATCCCTAAAACCTTTCAAATCATCATTATTACATTCATGGAAAGTATTTGAAAGCAAAAATATGTCAACAGCACTGTTGTGCTGAGATTACTTTTCTTACCAGCTTTGAAGTTAGTTCCTGTCTGAAGCCCTGTGTCCAGTTAAGTTAGATCATTAAAAAGCAAATTATCTTGACATTTTACTGTAATAGCCTAACTTTGCTTTGGCCAAACATGAAACACTGAACTTCCAGGGTATGAACTTTCCTCACCAGTGTACGTTGTGGGAACACTGGGCTGAAGAGTGAAAGAAAGGGGAAAGAAACGGTTGAATTGGTACCAAAGTAATAGTCCCTTACTGAATGAATCAATGCTTTCGTAGATGCAAGAGGGAAGAAAAACCTTGCCCTAATCTATATTCTGATACTTGTAAACCTACAAATTGTTCACAGCTTAATATGAGCCTCTTTCCTGTTCAGACAATAAACTTAACAATCCTGTCTTCAGAATACTCACACCTTGTGAACCCAGTTGTGCAATACCCTAAGCCATACTAGAGAACAAAACAGATTAAATTTAACAGAAGAAAACACTGCACATACGATTTGACCAAAATACTAGAGATATTTGCATGCTAACTCCCCATAGCTCAGAAAACATTAATGTGTCTTCTCCTGTGGGTCAAATTAGAAATAATTAAGAAGAGAGAGATAAGAGTGACCAACGAGTAAGAAATTGTGCTTCAAAGAGAGTTTGAAGGAACTAATACCTTTTGCCAAATGGAAAAAATGAAGATGAGTATTTGTCCTGGTGGCACCTCGAGCATGTGAGGTTATCACAATATGAGCTGCTAGAGACTGGGAGGCTGTGGGTGCCCCAAGAGAAAGAGCTGTGTCTTTCCTTCCTGTTCATCTTGTAGTGGCCACCCACATGCACAAGATACTTGACTGGATGGATACCACCAAGGAAAAGAGATAATCTTCTGGTCTTGTGGGAGACAGAGTGCAACTTGCCCTTGCACACCTTGCTTGGTTTTTTATAACTTTACAATCCACTGCTTAGGAAGTATTTTAGAAAACTTGATCATTGAAAGAGGAATAGATGTATCAGGAAGGCTGAGAGAACAGAAAGTGGTGTTTTTATCAGCACTGTTGGCAGTAGGAGGAAAACAATAAGATTGCAGACAAAAGGCTTGTGGTTTGTATTTACATACCTGACACTTTGTCGTGGTTTAGCTTGGCCCAGGTTTTTCTAGTGGGGGCGGGCCCACAAAGATGGCTCCTTGGTGAAGCTTCTCGAAGCCTTCACCATGTCCAGCTCTGAGGTGATGGACATGCTGCTGGCCAAGCCTGGGCCAATTAGAGATGTTGGTTACGCCTCTGTGAAAAACATATTTAAGAAGAAATCAAAACAATGGGTGCACGCACTTTTCCTTAGCCAGGGGAGGAGGAGTAGGTGAGAGCATGTGAGGGAAAACAACATGGAGAGACCAAGGTCAGTGGAGAACGAGGGCGAGGGGGAGCTCCAGACGTCAGAGCTCTGCAGCCTCTGCAGGCCGTGGGGAGGCCCATGGTGAAGCAGGGGGTGCCCCTGCAGCCCATGGGGGCCCACGGGAAATGCTGAGATCCACTCTCCCATGCGAAAGCGAGTGGATACCCTGAAAGTGGCCGTGGTCCAGAGGGAGTCCTAGTGGAGAAACAGGCCTTGACTTGCACCCTGAGACTGAATTGAGTGTCCCACATGGAGTGGGTGGGTGCCTGAGAGAGAGAGAAAGAGAGAGGGAGAGAGACCGAGGTCCAGCAGAAGTCCAGTAAAGAGAAGAGGCCTTGCTCCCAAGATGGAAACGGCCTGGCTCGGAGGTCTGTACCCTGTGGAAGATGGACCCCACGCCGTAGCAGTTTTGGGGAGACTGCTTGCCTGTGTGGGGACCAGCGTCACTGTAGCAGTGTCGGGCGGGCTGCCAACAGTGAGACCCATGGCTACAAAGAGGAAAACAGCCTCTCCCCAGGCAGGGGAAGAAGATCTGGGTGATGAACTGACCTACACCCACCCCATTCCCCTTGTGCCTTGTTCTCTTGTGCAGCTGCTGGGAAGGAGGGAGGGGGGTGAGCAGAGAAACGGTGGCCTTGAAAGGTTTATTTTACTTCTCATTTACTCCTCTGACTCTGTTAGCAATAAATTAGATCACTTTGCAACCTAAGTTAGTCCTATTTAGCCTATTTGAAGTGCGTCTTCTCCTGGGTTTCCTTAACTCATAAGCCCTGGGTGTGGGTGTGTTAATTTGGGGGTACCTGGCATTTGGCCGGGCTCAAACCATGACACACTTGGAGCCAAAGTAGAGGCTGTTATGCATGGATTTATAGGTCTTCTATTGCTAAAGGGCTAGATCATTCTTTTTTCCATCAGGCTATCTGAGCTAGAGTTTTGAAACATGCCCCATGCTTGTGCCTTTTTTATTTTTTGTAATATTTTGGTGGGGGGGAAGACATTAAAATGTATCACATATCACAAGTAGGATCCATATTAATTTTATAAATTATCAAATACTGTCTGAATTAATTTTAACTATGGAGGGGAGGATGCTTCCAGCTTTTTTTGGCCAACAATATACATGTATGAGGAAAGAGGATGTCTAAGAGATAAAAATGTTGTGAAAAACTGCAGAGTTTCCCCTGGAAGCACGGGTTTCCACTAAAGCAGCCTGAAAGCTGCAAGAAATTTGTTCTGTAATTTTAGAACTGATTTTTCAATTGAAATATAGTATAACATAAACAAAATAGAAATAATAGAATATATTAGGAAATAACTGAAGCATGATATTTACCTGTTTGTAGACCAACACAGAAATTCTAGTGTACAAGATGAAATGCAAAATGTCAGCATTATAAAAATACAGACTTATATTTAGTGCTGAGCCCCCTCAAATCAAGGATATTATATGAATCCTGCTCTTACAATGCAGGGGCAAGTAGAGTCAGGAAATCTTCATACGATGTGTTTCTTCAGCAAGGGAGTGAGACAGCACAGTGTTCTCAGACAAGAGACAACAGGCTCTGTGCTTTCAGTGTGCTGCTCTGTGGGAATAGTGAAAACTATGCTTTAAAAGTATGAAATGAATTAGAGGCCAAAGAATTAAATCGCCTTAGCCAAGCTGCCAAAAGTATTTATGCATCTAAAAATCTCAAGAGCATAAAACAATTCTTCCTATATTAATGTTTATACTGGGAATAATCATATTCATCCATCTGCTTAGTGGCTGCCTCAGAAGCTGCTACATGTCAGTTATTAATCCTCCTGGGGATAGAAAACCATTTTTCTTCTGGAGGCCTACTTTTGTGTTTATTTTTTCTTTTTTCCCTGCTATTTAAAACAATCTTTTCCCTACATATTTCTTACAAATATTGACTATTTTCTTCTCAGTAATATGTTCCCTTTTCATACAGCTTTACTATTAACTGCATTGCCATTTTCTAATACAATGATCAGGATGAATAAAATGAATATTTTTCAACTTATTCAAGTTCTTTTGAGACTCTTACTTCGGTGCCTTTGTTGCAATGATGGCTGTTCCACCGATAGTGTTGAGATATTTGAACAGCTATGCTGTTTCTATTTTTATTGATGAGGTAGTGATCTTTCTGGTTTCTGGCATAGCAACAGACAGGAATGCAACAAAGCTATTTATAAAATAAAAATCAGAAGTGTCTCATTTAAATAAAATAAAAAAAAAGACAAAACAGCGATAGGTGATCATGGTTGCTGGTACTGTTACTTAAAAGCTAATCAAGCGAGTGATGTGTAACATCAAAGGGAAATTACCTTCATTGAAGGGAGGTTATGTTTTTATGCTAGCCATATTAGGAAATTGTTGGTTTTAGCTGGAATCAAGAAAGGTCACTTTAGTTGTTTTTTTACCCCATGATACTGCTCTTTACAGGATGGTTTCTGCCAGGATTGTCTTCATTACTAAAGCCACTGTAATAGCATGGAAGAGCAGGTACATAGCATCAAAGTAAATCTTTGCAATAAATACAGGTACTAATTAAACCTACTGATCAGAACTGTCTTGGACAAAAAGCTAATTTAATCATGCCAATCACTGAGTATGACTCATTATGAGCAACTAACTTTTGCGAACAGATGCAGAAACAGAAAGAAACATAGGCTTTACAAAGTACAGTTACCAAAAATTTGCATGTTATTTAAGAAGAAATGAGGAAAATATCAATAATAAGATTACAAATTTTCATTTCAGTTTAGCTGTTAAGTCTTTTTCAAAGGGTAGATAGATAGCATTAGGTAAGCAGCCTGTACAAAACCTTTTTCATAAGTCCTTAATGTACAATGTGCCTCATTGAAGAAATGTATTAATGGCAGTCTGTTGCTGCTTTCTCATTTAAAGGCAATCAGCACATTTTATTTAAGTAGATAGAATATATTTTATAGAAATATTTCTTTCAGTAGCATGTGATATTTTTAATTCCATTCTAGCATAGAATAGATATATTTTATAGAACTATTTCTTTCAGCAGCATGTGGTATTTTTAGTTCCATTCTAGCATGCTTTTGTCCTTTTCAGATCCCAGATTTCTGTTGAAAAAGAGGAAAACTAGGCATATGTCTTGGTTTATTACAAACTGCAATTATTTCAAAGCTATTTGAATATTTAAAAAATCTTGGTTTTAGGGAAACTATGACTTTGAAGAACCAGAAAATTCCACAAAATATAACATGTTACCATTAGAGTTGTGTTATGTCATATTGCTGGTGGTGTAAATCTTCTCACAAAAGCTTATGCAACTGCTGCTTTGCATTTCTTTCAGGTTCAAAAACCACAGAACCTCTGAATAAAATCCAGGTAAAACCACTGGGCATCACCTGCTTCCGTGTCAAAAACAAAGAAACAAAATGCAAGTGTGTGGCAATTTCAAAGCAAAATCACAAATCAGTTCCTTGATTATCCATTTCCATTGAAAAACTGGCCAAGAGTTGAGAATCTTTTCAGATACCATTCTCATGTCGAGTCTGAAGTGAAAACCAAAACCTTAGAGATTTTGCCAAGGTTTGGGCTGACATGTACCCTGCTCTGGTGGCTGCTTGGATCTGAAAGCTTCCTGAATCAAAGGAACTACTGCCTTCTAGTCCTGCTCCCACTGATCTCTCTGTGGGTGGGGAAAGTCCCATGTTTTCGGTTTTGCTTTGGCTTTTCTTTTTTACTTTTCATTTCAGTGAACATGCACCATAGAACAGGGATCCAAATGCTGATTAAAATTTCTCCCAAATTGTGAAGTTTTGGTTCTCTGTCCTTCCAAATGCTCTGACACATCAACTAAATGTCTTAAAAGTAAATGCCCAGGAACATGTCATATGCTGAGTGTGTGCTGAAAGAAGCTCCCGGCCTTACTGTGCACAGTGCCTTCAGCTCGTCATCTCTAATGAGGAAAACCAAGATAATAATGGTGTTTGTAAACCTGTTCAAATACCTTTTTGCTTCTCACAGTTTATGTGTTTATTAAAAGATAATTTTATTTTATGACTTATAACTTCAAAGTTATTTTGCGGTTCTCGGTTTGTAAGATTTACCAAGCAGAAAACCTGAGGAAATAGCAGAGAAAGTTTCATGCGGCTTGGAGATGGTGGATAAGTGTCTGAGAAACGTGGAATTTTTTCGCACTGAAAAGCTTTTTCCAGTCTTTATAGTTTTTCAAGAGTCTGTCCTTCTTCCTGATGGAGAACTATAGAACTATGTTTTCATTATATAACACTAAAAAAAACATTTTAGTCCAAAGTAATTTTATTTTCTGTCTCTCTTTTGCTGTATCTATCTAAAAGTTATTCAGAAAGGTATTTGGTAGGCCCCTTTTGATGCTGTATGCCTCACAAAATTCATCGTTGTCTCTAGCATGTTTCAGTTCCATTTCTAGAAATTAAATAAGCAGAATGCTGTCCCGTCCTGCTAGGAGTGGATCTTTTATTTGTCATTGCAAAGTCAAAGTAACAAATTTGCAAAATGGGAATAATAATTTAAAAAATTATGAAATCTGGATGTTGCATAACACGTTTTGTCTCCAGATAGTGAAACTAAGTTGTTTGTAAACACTTCCCAGTATTGCTGAGGGAAATGGTATGGTGAAGAAAAGCAGAGGCTGTGGATGTGAACTGGAATTTAAATCCCTGCTTACCATTAGTGTCACAGGGAGTATGTTCTCATTGCTCATTCCCAGGTCCATCACTTATGACTTATCATGCAAGATAGGATATAAAATTGTGAAGTGCTAAACTTGAGAGAGAATTAGCTGTTTCTTAATATATCTCTTGCTGTGTTGGCACTTGGATCCTGTATTGTGCTGCAGAACAGATCAAAGTGCTTCAGCATGCAGCAAGTTAAAGCAGGTTAGGAACTGTGGCTAGAGGATACACACATATCCAAGCTTCTGCTTCTGAAAACTTAAGGTGTATAGTAAAAATGTGACTCAGTCACCAGTTGAGGAAGCTCTTTTTTTCTCGTTTTCTTTATTTTGTGGAGTTTTTAAGTCTATGGAATAACTTTTGAACTCATGTTTTGAGCCCAGAAAAACAACACATAATCTATATGGTTCTGAACACAGATAGTTTAAATTTAAGAACTTTGTCTTCGTGTGAGCTAACGTCACTCCAGACAACAGTATAATTTTTCTCCTCTGCTGCTTTCTAGTATTGATGTCTTTAGACCAGCTTAACCTAGCTGTGGATAAGTATTAACGACAGAAGATTAATTATTATCACCCACATGTGGGTGCAATAGAAGCATGTGAGTACCAGAAGAAAAATATCCTTTCTCTGTGACTCCCATCTGAAATCATGTTTCTTCTGCTGTCAGCCATAGTACCCTCTCCTTGGTGCTCCTGAACTGCTGCTGCTGAGAGTGAGATATTCCCACTAATCATTTCCATTAGTCATTTCTCCAAAGTAATCACCATGTTGTCAGGAGCTGAAGCAGTCTAATTATTTATTGTGATAAATCAACATTCTTGCACTGTGTAAGAAAGGCAGGAGAAAAGGCTGGCATTGAATTACCCCTTTGATCCCAGTAGAAGTGTGGTTCCCATTTCTCTAGCTTGTCTACTGGAGAACAGGAACCTCAGAGCAGAAATGGCCCCCAACCTGCTTCTGCCTTCCAATAGAAAGAGCATTCAGCATGAATTTGTGTCTGTGGATCATGTATATATAATTTCATGTTCACTGTTTAATAGAGATCCTACCCGAAGCAAATGAATGATGCAGCAATAAGGGAATAATATTTTTTAATCCCCCTTCTTCTAGCAAGTGTGAGGCCAGAAGTGTTCGTGCCCTCATAGTGTTGCTTTTAAATCAGCTCTTCTCATGAGTGACAGCTCTGCAGTCCTGTTTCTGCTGCTGTGTCTGCACTGCATTTTATCTGTGGAAAACTCTAGGCATTTACACAAGAGGGTACCTGACCTGACTCTCAATCCCCTGCAAGTAACTATTGAACATTAAATCAAGAGGCTGAGACCCCACTAAAATTCTCACACCTGGTAAGCTTTAACAGTATTTCTGTTCACCATCACCGGATGGCCATGCCATCTAAACAAATGAAAAGCAAAAGTCTGTAAGAGGAACAGCCTTGGGAACCTTACTTAGCTGATGTTTAAATGTTGTGACTGCATAAGGCAGTGAGAAGAATAAAAGATCAGGAACCAAGGCAATACACTTTTACCAGGCTTCTCAAAAGCTCGTTCTCCAAACTTCCTTCTTCTAAAAGCAAACTCCTAGACCACAACGTTTCTTCCCTCTCTGCAGCTGCCTTCAGCATGATGTGCCCTGTTGCTCTGTGGCTTTTCCCTGGTTCCCTCTGGTTTTAATGCAGGCAGTGCTTCACAAAAAATTCCAGCAGATAAAGTTCCCAGCAGAGAGCAATCAGCCAGCACTGAGCCCTGGCCATAGCACTGTGACTCCCCAGGGTGACATGAAGAGCATCACGTGAAAGGAAGAGGTTCCACTAGTTTGACACGGAAGGGCAGCACCCCATTTCTGTCCAGCTGTGACTCTCCTCCAGATCTTCAACAGCAGAAGACAAGAACTAGGCTGAAGAGCCCTCTAGATTGATCTACTGTAGAAATCATATTGATTTTCCTTTGAGGGCAAAGCTCAGATTGTGTTTGCAGATAGCCGCTGGTGAATTGCTTTTTATTAATTCTGTCTTGAAAAGTTTGAGTTTGCTCTGTAACAGTGTCATTGAAAACTGACCTCTTCCATTTCCCCCTTTTCTCTGATATGCTCTTTAAACTGATGCCAAAGCACTAAAGCCCAACATATGATCTTCATGCAACATGGTGGAGCAAGACATTCAGGAAATGAAGGCTGTTAAACTAAATGTACATCCAACTTGGAAGGAAAAAATTTAGGACTGAGGGAAAGTCAGGAAAGAGAAACATTAATTAAGTATAATTAAGCAGGAAATAAAATACTGATGGGTGCACCTACACTGTTTAGGTATTTACCTTACAGACCAAAAACCAAAGGATGCTAACAATAGCAGTAAATATCATAATGACTACAATGAGAATTTTCTTAGCTTGAAATATAAGGAGGAAAAAATGATAACAACTTAATAGTCACATAAGAGAGACCAGCACAACTCCAATATCTTTTAAAATGTATTGCTGATGATGACAGCAAGAGAGAAACCTAAATAAGTCCTTTCACAGACCAATGCACTGAGCTGCAGGAATTCATGTTTATGGAGAGAGCAAGGCTTGTTTCTTATTTACTGGTGTTTTTTCAGTGATTTCATAGCAGTATTGCCTTCCTACAGCTAACAGAATAGTAGGGGACTGGTGAGGCTGTGATGCTGATGCCCTGCATTCCAAGATGAAGTGAGCATCAGACCCCTCTGGCTGTCTAACTAGCTACAATGACCCCACTGAGAGCATGGCCTGACACAGATGATACACATCTGAGGGACGATAGTTATCCCTCAGATTCAGGTGGCTGTGTGCAGATTGCCATGGAAAGTGACATCAAAGGCTTCTCGCGAGTTAGCAGGGACATTGGGATAGCTGTTAGCTACTGGTCTTGGAGCTCTCAACCATAAAATTACAGCATCTCAGAGCAAAGCGAGAGAGTTGGAAATGTAACCTGGGACTTTACAAGATGCAAAGTATCACAAAAAGTAATGACCACTCAAATGGAGCAGTGCTGTAAGCAGCAATGCACTGCAGAACAGCTGGTGGCATGTACTGCTCCAAAATAAAGGCACAGGATGGGAAAAGTGAGGTTTAAATTTCCCAAGTTCATGCTCTCACTGTGAAATCTTTGTGGGATCCCAGGGAATGGGGTGAAAATATCTGGAGTTTTAGTCCTCAGACTCAGAGCCAGATTTAACATGTAGGAAGGGGATAGTAGCAAACCCTCATACACATGGAGGGGCAGAGCAATCTGCTGGATGAAGGGGCACAGACCACACAGACTGTGAAAGAGCTAAGGAAATTTTAGATATCTATCAGCAGAAGAGCAGGGAAGCCATCCTGGCATGGATTTTGAGAGCTTGGGATAATGGTGCTGCAAGAATCTACTTATTAATGGGTGAGAAAAAATCTATTAGGCCCTATAGCCAGGGATCTACTCAATTACCAAATATCAAGAGTCCCGATGGGCAAGATGTAGGTGCACCTATGATATATCAGTGGATGTGTTTTAACAGGATTTGCAGATAACTGCTGAATTATTGTCATCCCTCAGAAATCGGTGTACAATAGAAAATGGTATTAGTTTACTATGGCAGATGGGGTTGGCTCACAGCTAATTACAGTATCTAGTCTGCATAGGACAGTAACAATAAAAAGTATCAAAATGCAGGTTTTGAGAGGGGCATCTGTGTCACTGAAACTTTTGACTATACCAGCAGTCACAATTGCTACTGGTAGGTGCCCAAGCAAATTGTAATTCAGGGTGTAATTTCAGAACCAGATGTGCAGGTGGTGAATGAAAATAACCTGGCAAAACAAAAAAAAAGTTACCTCACAGGTGACAAACAAATAAGTGTGGAATGATCTTATGCAAGATGGTGTCCCACAACCAGACATAAATGGGATCACAGCATCAAAAATCTTTTGTCATTGGCAAAAGCTAGTGTCTACAAATAAAAAGTTCTTCCCCCTCTGTCCCATGTGCCACCCCACAGTGAGGGAGTACCTGGCAAACACCAAGACAGGAGAAATGGACCAGGAAGAATGTTGTTTGGCAATGGATCAAACAACAAAGCCTCTGACGCCTGCAAAAACGCTTTGGTTGAGCATGTCCAATTATACACTCCTAGACAGGGAAATTCTTTTGAATTAGAAGCAACAATTCTAGATGATGTAGTCTTGTGGGGATCGTGACAGACAACTTGTGAATAAGTTTAAAAAATCGGTAGGATTTTAGTCCAAGGCGTTACAATGCTTCATTATACACTATACTCTGATGGATAAAAAACTTAAAAGCTTGGGCATTTCAAGAAACTGAAAGAATCAGAGGCCATGTACATGACTGTACATCTCCAGTACAAAATACAGTGAGGACTGAAAATCTTCCATATGGTGTTTCTTCCAAAATATTAGCCATAGGGAAAATGGAATTGTTTACACTGACGGACTGTGTGGTAGAACTGCTGTGTGCCAAGGAAAATTACAGCATCGATTACTGAAGAAATACCGCCACCTTCAACATCATAAACTCTTTTCTGAGTTTGGAGGCATGCGCTGCTTCGACCTGACTGCTGGATCAGCTGGCATGGAGGATGGTAATCAACATCGTCAGGACTGAACACGCGGAATAAAAGAACGTATCAGTACTGCATGGCTTATTCAATTGTTTAGTTCACTGACAAGAGGGGTGAGACAATTAACTCAGACCATTATTTGGATGTTTATTCTTTTTTCTATATGTTTTATTAAGCGGTCTCTTGAACAAGGCGTGGAATGTTGGGAGAAATGGGTTAAATAGACAAGACTGGCAAGAAAGACTGTGAGTCACTCCAGTGACCTTGCAGCTGGGAATAACTCTTGATAAGCCTGTGTGAACAGCAGGCCTGTGATCCTCCAGCGTGGACTGAGTTTAAAGGGCCTGTGCCTCCACTTTCGTACTTCTGCCCATGTGTTGCTGCAGGGATTCCCTGGTTAACAAGGTAATGGAAATAAATTTAATCTTTGTGTTTTATCCATGAGTTTGTGCTTGTCCCAGCTGCCTGCCTGTGCCAGTGCACACAACCCTTACCTTTCATGTTTTCAAGATGGCATGAAATGTCTGCTGAGCATTTTCTATGTCTACTCTCCATCATCTCTCAGTGCAAGCAAAGCAACTCGATAAGCAAGTCTCATCTTTCTAAGGCAAAGTAGAAAGCAGGCAATTAATGTTAAACCACTGACTACAACATGAGGAAATACAATTTAAAAATCTGCTTCTGTGTTGCAGGAATGGAATTATGTCTGATATGAAAATATAATGTCCACAATAATGGAGGCATTTGTCTAGAACCCGAAGAGAAGGACTTTTCTGGGTAAGTCCTCTCTTTCAGATTTTGAGCTGTTCATCCAGCTGGCTGCATGCTACAGCAATTCTACCCATATTTGTCCCAGAGCAGCTACTTAAATATTACTTGTATGTAGCCTATGAAAAATATATAGTAACCTTTCAAATGTGAGATTTAGTTTTAACAAGTAACAAAGGTATTGTAAAGAATTGCAAGACTTGTGAAGAATTCTGAAGTGTTCATGGTTCAGAAAAATAGTGCATCCATGGGCATTCACATACCTGTTTTGATAATTGCTTTTGAACACTTTAGAGGTGCTGCATCACAATTAGAAATAATCAAAGCTTAACTCAGTTGCTGAATCATAAAGGCAAGGGAAAGTTTTTTTTTTTTAAGAAACACGTGGACAAACAATTGAAACTCATGGAAAGGTGTAAAATCTGATCATGTGTTCCAACAAAACAGGACAAAAAAAAAAAGTGGGGCATTTTTCTCTTGGAAATATGAAAAAATATCATGGAAAAAAAGTGTTTCATGTTGATCAAAAATATATTGTTTAACTTTAAAGGCACAATTGATTTCATTCTGAAGAGACAGTTTTACTGTTAGTTGCATAATTTTCATTTTGTCTTCAATGTAGATTATTTTTAAATTACATGCCATATTCAAAGTGAAAATACTAGTTTCAATAAATTTGAAATAGAAGTTCCAAGACTTCTCAGAAGCTTTGGTCACCTGAAATGTCTTTTCTTCTAAATTTCATAATTGATTAAAAATATTGTGCAGAGCATCCATCCTTTAATTTTAATGGATTTAATTTTTAGCTAAAATGTGCACGCTAATAAGTAAAACAATTTGGTAAATATCTTCTGTAATACATAAGATATCACAGAAATTTCTTTGCTGTCATGTCTCAATCTCTTATAACACAAGAAACTAGAAATATATTTGCAGATACATCCTCAAAGTTGGCAGTGTCAAACAAAGGAATCAGAAAAGGCACTGAAATACACGTGAAGACAGAACAGGTGCTTAACTGTAAGTTCAACTCAGCATATCCCAATGATCACCATTGTTGTTTTGCTAGAGCAAACACTGAAATCATTTGCTGTTTGGATCCCTCGGAAGTTGACCCGAATTCCTCCCTTGACTTCATGAGACTCAGGTTTTTACCTCCTATATATGATGAAGTCACAGGATCATATAGCATGGCAGGGATTTCACCTGCCATGATTTCACCTACAATTCCAGAGATTTCCCCCACAATAAAAAAAATTCTTCTGACAGTAAATTATGATATCACATGAGGAAGAGTGACAGAATACTCAGTAAATCCAGGTGGAAGGAATACTAATGGCTCAGAAAAATGAAAGGTCAAAATTCTTTATTCAAACACAAACTGTCATTCCATTAGTTACTCCTGAATTGTTATATTTGTTTAGCATGTGCTTTCTTCTTGTGGCTTTGATAAACGTAATGTTGTATTAGCGTTCCCGCAGCGGCATGTGCGTGTGCATGTAGTTGAAGTAATCTCCCCAAATAAATGCTCAAAGCAGCTTTCCAATACAGCTTCATGACTTATTCATGAGTCATGCTGTTTGCAAATGAGACCACAAATAACACACACTAAAGGAATTTTCTTCTGAATCACTACTAGTGGTGCCTAATAACTTAGACACAAAGCTGCACATAAACATATGTTTTACATTATAATTGCTTTTGTACCAAACTATTTCTAGGTGAGTCAGAAAATGAGCAATAGCAAAATACTTATCCCATGCTTTATATTTTGCTACCATGTGCTCCTGGAGATACATTAGCCATGGTTTTGCTCTAAGGATCTCCTTCTTTCTTCAGAGCCAGACTGTGACTGAGATGTTTTTATGGGAAAGATATTCTTCAAGTTTCCATCCTTCATCCAAATTCCCATCCAAATTATTTACAGAATAAAGTTAGACCATGCTTGGGCTTATTTAAGGTATAAAACATATATTTTTTTACATTTATCTGTCACATACAGAACTATAAATGTAGTGCAAAGAAAAGATAAAGAATTGTTGTCAATTGCTTCTGTAGAAATCAAGGCATTTCTATTACAGTGACAACTGAGAATTTCTTCTTACAATAACTTTTTACAAAGTCATCTTTCTTCAAATGTATGCCCATAACTGCAATCTTTCAAGGCAGCATTAGTGCTTCAACTGCATTAAAAGATAAGCCTCATAAGGAAAGCAGAGACCAGATAAAGATTTTTCTTTTTAAAAATTAGTAATTTCCCA
The DNA here is from genome assembly GCA_013397935.1 of Dasyornis broadbenti. Classification (NCBI taxonomy): domain Eukaryota; kingdom Metazoa; phylum Chordata; class Aves; order Passeriformes; family Dasyornithidae; genus Dasyornis; species Dasyornis broadbenti. The sequence goes on along the minus strand of VZRN01001305.1, from coordinate 2,999,858 downwards.
CACATGCAATTGTAAAACTCCTCCTCTGTATAACTCACTTCTTAGCTTCCAGTTCTAGGTTGCAAATAACACTGAATTTTGATGTTCCAACCCACCCCAGAAGGCAAGGGGACCTCAGATTCTTGTTAATCCACCTTTGGGGTGGATTAGTGTGAAAGAACACTGAATGATCAGTGTTTATAAAAACATATGTGTGGGGATATATATATTTATGTATATAGATGGACTTGTTTTAGAACAACTCAATTGCAATGGAAAGCAGGTATGTAACTATTTCATTATCTTATTATCTACAGTAATACAGCAATATAAAAGCATGGAAATAACACTTAGGGAAATGCACAAGGAAAAGAAAGAAGGAGAAAGAAACAATAACAGTAGAAAGTTCATAACTTGAATTCGTTGCCTTATTAGACCTGGAGACATGGAAGCCATGGAAGTTCAGGTGGGCCTCAGCAACACAAGGAGAGATAAGCATCTGATGAGGATTCTTGACCATCTTGTCATGGAGGCATGAAAGGACACGATTAAGAAAATTGGAGACTCTAATTAATACACTCTTATCAGAGACGGAAGGCCTACTTTCAGCCCTCACTTTACTTAAGTTCACCTCAGGAGTAGCCATTGGTCCCCCAAGAGCCAAGAGAACATCTTTACACTCATGTTTTTGGGGCAGTTTAGAGTAAATGTTCTTTCTGTTGTTTTTGTTGGAGTTGTTTACTTTGTGCAAATAATTGAAGATTCATTTAGTCAGAGGCTTGAACATAACTCTGGTCTACAGATTCAGCCTCTTCCTTGCTCATTTTTTTTAAACCTGAATGCATATTCAATCACTGGTAGAAAGTTAACCATCTCCACCAGAAATGGTTGTGATTATTTCCTCTCAGCACAACAGTTCCTGGTGATTGCAGAATTTTGCTCATTTCTAAGAAAACTGCATCCAACTCCTTATTTCATATAAGACAAAATGAAGCTGTAAACCAAGATTTTTCACCTCCTGAGTCCTGTAACCACTGAGTCTTAGCAAAAACACTGTACCTGCAGGAAGGCCTGACCTCTAATGCCTTTCGTGTGAATCTCAACATAGCCTGAGAACATCTAGATAACCTGACCACTAGAAGTGAGATAGATCTAAGCTGCTTGGACTAAGTAACTCAAATATACAGTTTTGATCTATCTAGTTTTCAATTTGTACACCCAGTAACTGGTGCTGAAGGGAAACTGACTGTTTTGAGGACAGTATGGAATGAGTTCTCATCATCCAAGAAATGTCATGAACAGGGAACAAGCTGGAATAAAGGATAATGATGAAAATGCTGGTTTAAAGTCTATGGGAAAGGAATTTAGTACTTGTGGATAATACAGCAGAAACAGATGTGAACCATCATAAACACAGGACTTGAATTTTTTACATCTCATACTTGTTATTAAATGAAAACTAATCTTTTACGCCAAGGCATGGGAAAAATCTCAGTTTGAAAGATTTTAGTATAACTGGGTTATTGTTTTTCAACATTCTCAAGCATTTTCAGTGTTTGCTTTCTGCTGTTCCTATTTTATTTGGCTGTGGGTGTTCTTGTTCCCTCTTTAATTGAAAGGTCAGTGCAATTTATTATTATGATTATTTATCCTTCCACCAAACTAAATCCATGCCTTATGTAAAACCTGCCACTCTAGGCTTATATACTGAGTGACTTGGGGTAAAAAAAGTCATTCAGTTTAAAGTACTATCATGTGATAAAGTCATCCCAGAAGGGAATATTTATTCATGTTTAGCAACAGGAAAGGGAGGAGGCCTTCACAGCATCACACGAATTTATTTAGATTGAAGGAACTCACTTCACTTTTGCAAAATATAGTTTCTTCTGTCAACACTGTGACTGCTTTGGTGCTACAGATCAACACTGGATAAACTTCATCTTCCACCAAGGCCTCCAACAGTAACAACTCAGTGGAATAAATCCAATTATACGCAGAAATACAGTGCAGTTGTAATAGGATATAAAAAGACAGTTTCTTGATTGGCACTTCAGTATATGCCAAGTTAGAGATTAAATGTACATAAACTTTTTCTTTTGGTAAAATCCAGGTTTTGCTGTCAGAAAGTGTAACTCAGCACAGTTACGGTTTATGGGCTGGTTTTCTGCACAAATCCAGATGCATCTTTTAACAGAAATTAAGTCAGCATGACAGAAACAAAAGGCAAAAGGTCATTTATTTTTTGGTAATTAAATCAACAGGAGAAAATATTCAGAATGCAAATATTCATAACCTAGATATTGTAAATGACATTTTAAAATAACAGGCATTGGATTTTGATATCATCACAGGGCTATCTTTAGAAATAGAGAGCAGGGCAGTGCTGCACAGAGCTGCCCTGGCAACACAGCACATGGCTGGCTCCTGTCAGCTGAACACCTTTCAGTGCATAAAGTGGGATCGCCAGTCATGGAAGTGGAGACTAAACAGGAACATGATAGAAAGGAACACAAAATACAAGATTTTTTTTATCATTCTACTCTTTGTAAATTAGTAATAAAAAGTGTGTATAGCAAAAATTAGTAACCTAAAGCAGGAAAAAGATCAAGAACAATCACCTGTTTTCTTCCTAAGGTTTTTCTTCCTTGGTAAAGCATTACAACCACAATCCCTGCAACACAACATTCTGGGATATCAACTGAAAATACTCGAGGAAACATTATATTATATCTGATGATATAAAACACTTCTGCAAGAAAACACAGGCATTCCAAAAAAATAGCTGGTCCTCTGCAGTGGAGAGGCTCATGTTTTCGTGGGTTTGCATAAAATCTGCTTTTCTCATTATTGTGCAAATATCTGTGATTTTTGTCAGTCTATAACTGGTTCAAATATCAAATAGGAACTACAATGACTCTTAAGGGCATGCCTTTCACACCCAAACTAGACAGATGGAACTGCAGTCATTACTTGCAAGATGTATTGTTTTCCTGTCAAACAGAAACATCTCTTAGGTTCTTTTGAATATGTAAGTAGTAGGAGATAGAAAATTCTATTAAAATAGGTCAGTGAAATTAAGACATTTTAAAAACAATTTACTGTCATGAGTGAAAAATAATCAAAATACTGAAACTCGTGAAAGAAATCATCCATTGAAGTCTATGCAAGGTAAGTCACACAAATTGGCATAAATCAGCCCATTCTCCATCTTCCCCCACAAATGGAAAATATTTTGTTTAAACTCTTCCTTCTTTCAGAGAGTATGAAGAAAGATGAGGTAAAGATCAATATCCTGAACCTCTCAATGGTAAAAAAATATTTTTATAACTCTGGGATTTACATCACCAAAGGAGGAATACAGGTGTGTATGCTAATGGTGTGTGAAGCTAACCATGAGTGGGCTCCAGCAACTTGCAGGGAAAGAGGAAAGACACCAAACTCTAGCCTTAATGCCAGAGTGCATGGTGACTGAAAGAGGTACAAGAATCTTGTTCATACATTCATAGGTCACTGGTGGTGATGTGCAGGCTTGGCTCAATACATGGGTTGTATTTAAATTTATTCTGACTTACCTGTGTTAGCTTTAAGAGGTAAATGTAATTTTAATTTGAAAGATGTCTCACATAACTTTTAACTTAGCTCTCTCCTGTATACTAAGTCAAAGAAGATCTTTTTAAAAACAGGAAATACCTAGTAGATGATGGTTCCATGAGCAGTTACATTATTATTGAATAATTTTATTAAGGGTCAGGAACATTAGCTCTTGCAACAAGTAAGGATTGCTCACATCTAATTCATCACCTCAAAAACAATCAAGTAAATGCTGTTAGCAATTAAAAATTAAAGCTGTCTACAGATCCAATTAAAAGGTAAAATTAATGAGTGGGGACTGGACCCTCTGGTGATTTTTTTCAATATTCGATCCCTGCAGTAAGTAGGACTTCACTAATGGTCCTCACCAGAGAAATAAATCTTTGAAACACACTGTTTTTCAGGTCTATTATTTAGATAAGCTATCATTTGCTTCTCTTACTCACCTCTAATTTTAATAACCCCAGATAGGCTGAAAGGCATCACAACCACTGACAGAGTGAATCAGCACACACATTTACTATTTCTGGCATGGCCATTGATTTGCTAGCTGATCATGGGCAGACCAACCTTATTTTCCCCTGTATGGATTTTTTCAGCTATCTTGTGAATAATAAAATAGTAGCAAGCTGCAAATGAAATATTAGTCTATGCATTTTATTACCTACTGTAAGCAGCAGGTCTGTCCAAAACTACAGGGCATTTAAATGCAAGAGAAGTTCTGTTGTTTTGCTGGCTCCTCTAAATGAAGAAGGAATTACAGCAGTAGCTTTCTCTGAGCTTAAGATGTTTCTCCAACAGATGTCCAGAACCACTGCTTCAGCCACTCTGTGTAGCCCTGGGTTCTGGAAGCAGGATATTATATCCTCAGTTGTCTGCCAAGCACAAAGTGGTTCCTCTCATAGCTGATTCTTCGGGGATTTGCAGGTCAAAAGCCATGAACTTTTAGCCTATCAGCTTTCACAAGACTGCTGGGCACAGGTTTTCTCATCACACACAACTCAGTGTAAAAGAGCATAACTTTCTTTGCAGTGAAATTCAATGAAATATCTGAGTCAGAGTCACCTCAAACCTCAAGCCTTCATGATTCATTGTAGTGCTTGTGTTTATCTGCTGAAATCCATGAATAGTTTAATGCTGGGTCCAAATTTCTATAGCTGCAACCCCACCATCTCTGCCTCAAGCTGAGTTTTAAGTTTAGTTTACAGATAGCCAGTTTCACAGACACATGAGTCAAGCATACTCACAGCTTGAGACCTCCAGAAATTCAGTTCCAGATACCTTCTTCTATGCCAAGATCAAACAGCAAGTGAACTAGAGGTATCTGTAGTTGAAGGCACAGGGAACATTGCCAGTCCCAGAGGGAGAGGATTGCAGCTGGAGAACGTTGATGTGATGAGGGGAGATATGCAAATGTACCCAGAGATTTTAGGTCCATGTGGAAGAAGACTCTCATGGCTACCTGTATCTTCAGGGCTGCAGTCAGTCTCAGTTGCAGCTGCTCTGGAAAGCATATCTTCAGCAACCTAATTAGTTTTTCCCTGATGTATAACAAGGGAATAGCATACAACTTTGCCTTGCTTTTTTTCCAGGGCAGAAAGCTATGGTATGCCTCCTTCTGCCTCTTGCTTTTGAAAAGAAAATTAAAAAAACTGGGGGATGAGGCTGCTTAATTGCACTGACCTGACAGGGACAGCTTTCAGAAAGCAGTAGACACATGTTGCAGCTGAGTGTGTGGGCAGGAGGAAGTGCTCCTGCTTTAACCAAAACTCCTGTTCTCAAGGAATTTCCGATCCTCTGTGTGTCTGGACCAGTTACTTCATTGACTTTGATCACGAGTTTATTAAAAAAACTATAAGACAGACAGAGTAACAATGCTGGTGTTTATGCTGGCTTTCTTATGCTGTGAGGGGAACCTCTGCAGGCTGTGTCCTCTCATTCTGGAGGAGGATGACCTGGTGGAGACATCCTGCCTTGGTGTACATTATACAGCCCAAGCAGCTGGATGGTGTGACCAAACCTCTTGGATTGGTAAGGCTCCCACAGCAGACAATCCCCAGCTGACTGGGGTGCCAGGGTGCTGGGGCACAGGGGTTCAGCAGAGCCTGCTGGGATGCAGATGGAAAAGAAGATGGATGCAGAAGGTCTGGATGTAGTTTTAGTTGTAGGAGGTATATCAAATACAGATATCTGGGAGTGGTGTGTTCCTGAATCTGCTGTGAATAGCTCATGATTAAACTTTCTTAGCAACCTGACAGCATCATGACTTTTCCTGTGATTTATTCAGAGCTTGTAAAGAACTCGAGGCTTAATCAGAATTGATTAGTGCCCCTTCTCTCTTGATTGACACTGAAGTCAAAATAAGGACTCTTCTGTCTCCACAAAAATGAGATTTCAGCTTTCAGTCTCCTCTCTGAAGTCCATTCCAAAAGTACAGAAGGACCAATATCTTCTGTTCATTATTTTGTTAGTTTTCCTTTAGGGCAGACTAAGTGTTATCTCACAAGTGGTCTGGGGGCAGTCAGTAACACCCAGAAACACAGGGAACAGAACCTTACTAACACATGAAATTTAGGGTATAAGCCAGCTTTTCCTATGATTGTTTTATAAATAGGTTTGGAGTTCTAATAGATAATGTTAAAGCAGAAAGAGCTGTTTGTATGTCTGCTGAGTTAATAGCTTTAGGTAAAAATCATCACAGGGGATGAGAGGAAATATTTTTAGGTAAGTGTGCCCCTTCATTTTATTGATAAATTAAACTTTTACTTACAAAAATATTAAGTAACTTTTTACAAAAACAAAAAAGTTTCAAAGAAAGGAGCAAAAGTCGAATTTTGCCTGCAGAACTGTTATGTTAACAAGGCTTGAATAAACTTTTTGCTTTGGTGCACCCACCATTTCATAAACTTGGATGTTGTAAGCCATCATAAAATGCCAGAGACGTAAAGATTTGCTGAAACTGGCTTCTGCTGTACATTACATCATTTCAGATGTATAAAACAGATTCTCAGAAAGGTAATTAAAAGGTCAATTTCTGCCTGTGTCTGGGAGCAGTAAGTCACAGAGTCAAAACTTGTACCAGGAGACATCTCATTGAATTCAACAGAACTGATTTCACTGAGAACAACAGAGCAACTTGATTCTCAAGTGTACATGAATTTCTATGAGAAATTTAAGACATGATGCCGACTTATGGAAATGTAGCAAATTTTTATTGACATAGACCCTTCTGTGATTTAAATTCTTAAAATTATGAGGCAGCCCCTATAAAGGAAAAACAGTGGTGTACTTGGTTGACATTAACTTTCACATCATTTTTACCTGAATCTAGATGCTTCTGCTCTCTTAGATTCAAAGGATGAACCGAGTGCAGAATGTCCTTTGCTGCCTGAGAGGACCCTGACAGCACAGCATTCTAGTGAGAACACCCTCAGTATCCCTTCAGTGACACTCACCCTGGTGAGACACCTTCAGTGTCACTTTATTCTGAATCCTGAAAACTTTCCATTAATAACTTATGGTATGTAATTGATGTTAAATGTATGACTTAATTAGAGTATTTTCGTGCAGTGCTTGAACATCATTTGTTTGATGAAGTGGAAACAAACTCTGCATGTGAACTAAATTATATTCTTGCTCCTATTGACAACAAAACAAAATGAAGAGAAAACAGCAAAATGTGATGTGGAACAACCTGATGTCACATATACCTTTCTTGCCTTTCTCTCTTGCACAGATGAGACCTGGCATATTTGGGAGCTACTGCCTGAGGTCCCAGACCACTTGTGCTATGGGTTTGTTTGCATACAGGAAGATTGATTTCAATGAGATTAATATTGTCTGTATATAATTAGTTTTCATTCAAGCATAAATTCCACTGAAGAATACAATTAGTATTCTTATCTCAAAGTACTCCTGAGTGCCCGCATTCTCCACCAAGAATGGTGCAGTTTGACTCTGGCCAAATGCCAGGCACCTACGACATCTACTCACTCACTCTCCCCTGCCACAGCTGGGCAGAGGAGAGAAAAAAAAAGTTAATACACACAGGGCTCATGAGCCAAGATAAAGACTGGGAGATGCTCCAAGGACAGAACAGGCTCCTCTTAAAGTTACAAAGTGAAATTTATTCATAACGGAGATAGAGGAGGAAAATGAGAAGTAAAATAAGCCCGTAAGACACCATTCCTGCACTCACCCCCCATCCCTCCTTCCAACCAGCAGCACAAGGCAGTGGGGGTGTCAGTTCATCGCTGAGATCTTTTCCTGCTGCACAGGGAGAGGAGTCTTTTCCTTTGCATAGCCATGGGGTCCCTCCCACGGGAGGCAGCTCTCCACAAATTCCTCCAGCATGGGTCCAAATCTCACGAGCAGCAGTCCGCCCAAACCTGCCACAATGTGAGCTCCTCCCACAGGCAGACAGTCCTCCCAAAGCTGCTGTGGCATGGGGTCCCTCATCAATGGGGTGCAGACCTCCGAGGCCAGGCTGTTCCATCTCGGGAGCAAGGCCTGTTTCTCCACTGGGACTCCTGCTGGACCCCAGCCTCCTCCAGGCATCCACCTGCTCTGGTGTGGGCACCTCCCCATGGGCTGTGAGTGAATCTCAGCATTCCCCGTGGATCCCATGGGCTGCAGGGGACAACCTACTTCACCACAGTCATCACCACAGCCAGCAGAGGAGTCTCGTCTCCGGTGCCAGGAGCGCCTCCTCCCCCACCTTCTCCACTGACCTTGGTGTCTCCATGTTGTTTTCCCTCACATATTCTCACCTCCCTCTCCTTCTCTGGCTAAAAAGAAGTGCATGCACCCTTTGTTTTGATTTCTACTTAAAAATGTTATCACAGAGGCGTAACCAACCTCTCCTATTGGCCCAGCCTTGGCCAGTGGCATGTCCATCACCTTCACAGCCATCAGAGATTGGCTCTGCTGGACGTGGTGAAAGCATCAAGAAGCTTCACACAGGAGCCATCTTTGTGGCCCCCTTCAACAGCAATAACTGGGCCAAACAAAACGAACACAAGAGCCCAAGCAGCTAGAGCTCCCAGGGAAGGAAGCATCCGACCAGAAGGCGTTCCTCAAGTACCCCTTTCTCTTGGCAGCCTTCAAAGTACACATGACACTCTGCGGCTCCATGACTGCCTGCCTACCTGCCTTCCTTCCCCGAGAAACGTGCCATCCCATTTGGGCACGGCCGCACACTCAAGCACGTGAGCCCAGGGCTCCGCTGCTTCGTTCTTCACCTTTGCCAACAGCATGCGCTTTCGTTCTCCCTAGTGGGCTGTGAAGAGTTGTCTGCGTCTCTCTCGCACAGAAGGAGCACCTTACCAGCACAGCAGCTCTCCAGCACACAGAAGGCGAAGAAAGAAGGCTCACAGCAGCATGATTGTGTGCACTTTGGAGAGCATTGCAAAAATCCAGCCAAAAGCGCTTTCCCAAGCAGAGTTAGCTGAGAATGCTCCCTCTGCTTCAACAAGCAACTCGCAGCCCTTGCACTCCATGGCACAACATGCAAATAGAGAGAGAGAGAAAGCAGACGTGGAAATGGAGAAATAAATCCTATATGTCTATACATAAATTTATTATACCCATCTTCATTTTAGCCTACAATTAAACCCTAGTTATTGAATGGATTTCTGACGTATCTTCCTAGGAACCAGCTTTACATCCTTAAAATGTGAAATCCTTTTTGTTTTTTATTTTCTAGTTATTGCTCTACCAGAAAAACAGCAGCTAAACCTTAAAACATGTTAAGGCTTTGGAGTTATTGTACAGTGAATTGTCAATCCATATAGTTTGAAAACATTATGTGTAGGATTAAAAACAATAACATGAATTCTGATAGATTTCAAAACTAACACAACGCTATGAAAACAAATAAGAAATTCTGAGGAGTTTAGTATTAAAATCTAGTTGATGGCCAGAAACAGGAATACTTGTAAACATTAAAATTGGAAGGTACTTTTACCATTTCTGTGGGATTTTTCTGATATCAAAGTGATTGGCTAAGCTGAAGTACCCAGAGATATTTTAGATTCCCTTGAGTGCCTAAGGCATCTGCAAGGAGCTGGCAGGTATGACACGGAACATATGGGAGACCTATGCCCTTCTGCAGCAGCAGCTGTACACCAGGTAGGATACCCTAGGAATTTAAAGTGGAATTGGACAACTACGTGGGAAGCTATGTCCTATCCCTTAAATCCTGTATTTTTCCATCAATTCATTTCTGTCAGCTGTGAGTCAGAGGTGTTAGAACAGAGAGTAATCAGCTGCAAGTTATTGTTTGTCCTTCAGAAGTAGGAGATAGCTCAGGTACGTTGTCTGTGGAAGTCTGACAGACACCTAATTTAATTCAGCCTTTGAAAAGTGACACCAAATGTTATCAACAAAGCTGAAATGTTACATGGATGGCTATGCTAAGGGTGTGAAGTCTTGTTACTTGGGTGCACTGGGTATGCATATTACACGTAGGATGACCAAGGCAAACAACCACAGCTTTTTGAGGAATGGGGGTGAATAGGTTCAGTTGCTCACTGGACTGGACTGTTTGTGGGCTAGATCTCAAGGCTAATTTGCCACAGAGGATATCTTGACAAGAAGACTGTGCAAGGTTAGGCTGTACCAACAGAATTGCTTTAATGATCTTAATGTAAAAGTTACATAAATGATTACTTAGCCAACTAAAATGTAGTTGGGATAACATATAGTTAATAAAATGTTTGCAAAATAAATGAAGTGGGTTATAAAACATGTTTGAGGGGTTAATTCTTTGGTGTGATGTTCTTTGGACTTCTGCTCTTTAGCAGCTATTCATTAGAAAAGAAGAGCCATCTGTTTAACATTTTTTGCTTGTTAGTGTTCCATTGACTGTATCAAACATTAATTTTATGCCTCATTTTTGGGGGGTTTCTTCTGTCCCACTTGTACAAAGTCACAGTAACAGTTTTCAGGTAGTGTCCAGATATGCAAAATTAATAGCTGCAATTTCCCCTGGTTCAATACCTTTATTATATTTCCCATTTAAAAGGAACTTCAATTTGGTAGAACAGAACTCTAATTTAAAAACTGGGTAATGTTCAAATATAGGAGAGGGCTCTTCTAACTAATTTAAGCTTGCAATCTATTTATTTCACTGATCTTTTCCAGTCATGATACAAGCATAGAATCATAGAATGATTTGGTTTGGAAGGAACCTTTAAGACAATATAGTTGTCACTCATCACCTCCTGACATGGGCAACGATGCCACTCACTACATCAGGTTGCTCAAAGCCCCATCTCACCCGCCCTGGAACACTTCCAGAGATGGAGCATCCACAAATTCTCTGGACAACCTGTTCCAGTTCACAATATTCTCACAGTAAGGAATTTCTATTACCTAATCTAAACCTGCCTTCTTTCAGTTTAAAGCCATTTCCCCTTGCCCTGTCACTATGTGCCCTTGTAAAATGTCCCTTTACAGCTCTCTTATTGTTCCCCTTCAGGTGTTGGAAGGCTGTTATAATTTCTCTGTGGTGCCTTCTCTTCTCCAGGCTGAACAACCCCAGCTCTTTGAGCCTTTCTTCATAGGAGAGATGCTCCAGCTCTCTGATCATCTTCATGGCCCTCCTCTGGACTGACTCCAACAGGTTCAGGTGCTTCTTATGTTGGGGGCCTCAGAGCTGGATATAGTACTTCAGGTGGGGTTTCCTTAGAGAAGAGAGGAAGAATCACCTTTCTTGACTGTCTGGTCACACTTCTTCTGATACAGCCCAGGCTATAACTGGCTTTCTGGGTTGCAAGGGCCCAGGTCATGTCAAGCTTCTTATTCACCAGCCCTCAGGCCAAGTCCTTTATCACCCAAGGGGTCTAACCATCAAATCCATGCATCTCATACTATTTATATAATTATTAGGTTGTTGAATATTATTCTGACCTAGAGGCTGTGCAGGTTGGTAAAGTCTCTCACATTACTTCAGTAGGCAGTAGAACACATTGTGATTTACTTAGCACCTAGCAGAGCTATTATCTGTTATCTGATATATTTGCTATGATAGGGTTTTGACAGTGATGCTGTAGAAATGTATCTGTTTTCCTTTTATTTATGAGCTGACTCCATTAGGTATCAGAGCTTAAACTTGACCACACAAAATGAGCTTCAGCACTTGTTTTTCAGGCTTATAAAGATGCTCTGTAATAACCATAAAGACCACTGGCATTAAGAAGATTTTAAATATAAATTTCTACGTAGTGTCAGTTTGCTTGTGACAGACCTGCAATAACCAAGCATAATGGCTCTGTAAGAAAAACTTCTCTAAGAGTCTTAACTTCTTTCAGGATTCTCAATCTTTTTTTCAAACTGTGCTGCAATGATCTCCCAAATTCTAAATCTGTATATTTACTAAGTTTTTCATTTTGAAATAGAACCAGCTTCCTTGCATTACTGTTCTGAGCTGTTTATCAAAATCCAAGCCAGAGCAAACCTTCCACTAATGCAATTTCATTTATTCTTGCAAACTCATACTCTCCTGCTACAATTTTAAATGAAGCATGAGGAGTGCTGGGGTTATCAGTCTCTTTCACTGAAACAGCTGCTACCAGAACAAGTTGTAGCTCTTTGAATCATTTTATCTGTAGCATTAATAGCATTAGCTACAGCCATACAGGTCACAAGTCAGCACCTTCCATGATTTCTCTAGAGTCACTAGATGGTAATGATAGTCACAATAAGTGAGTTACCAAAGTGAGCTAGTATCTTCAAAACCATCTCAATTCTATCAGGGATGGGGACACTTTTTGAGCTTTTAAAGTTACAATTCAGTTTTCCAGGTACAAAATGGACTAAGTCTTCCATTACTGAGAACAGAAGCTGACAGTGTGTTCCACAGAACAGCTGAAAACATCCAGCCTCAGCAACAGAAGAATTAAGCTTCAGGGATGTTCAGATCTTATATAAAAAGGCTGACAATCTCCTGGAGTTATAAATAATAAAATTACTACTACAGACAACTTTGAAAATAGCATAATTTAAAGCACTAACTGCATTCTCCATGACAGTCCCGTGAAACACAGACAAGGCACAATAAGAAAAATTAATGGTGAAGGTCATGAGCTACCACATACATTCCTCAAATATTTTCAAAATAGTTCATTCTTTCATATCATTGATTTTGGTCATGTGTATCATAGTAATCATTTTTCAATATGTGCCAGTATTTAATATTTTGTATTTCCCAAGGGTTTTAAATATCTATGTTGGTATGGCTCCTCAGAGAATATTTTATAAAGAAATGGAGTAAAAATTATGCTAAAGACTGTTAACAAATTGTCTGCTGTCTCTGAAGGCTAACTCCTATGAGTTCACTGTGCTTACTTTGACTTTTCCCAGAATAGTAAGTGGGTTGTCACTTATTTTATAGGCAGAAATTCAAGCAACTGTACTAGAGATAATCAGATGGGGGGTTGTGTGTGTTTGAAGTATTATGAGATAGCCACTAATTTGTTTTCCTATCTTTCATCAGCCTTTTTTTGTAGGGACCTTCAGTGACATCTCGGTAAGGCTCAGGTCTCCTTCTACTAAGATATTTACCTGTAGCATGGATTATGTTCAGGTTGCTTTTGTTTTGTTTAGCTCCAAACATGAGTAGGCAAGGCCAGCTTCTTAGGCTCTCTATGAACCAGTTAGGGCCTAAACTTTAAAACTTTAATATTTTCTTATTCTTTTTAACTGTTATTTTGTCTCATTTCTATTTGAAGAGGAGGCAATGAATCCTATCTGTTAAATAGTTAATGTGTAGTAATGGAACATATTCCAAAAGTTTCAAGAGTTCATTCACAGCTAATGGCAGAGAAATCACAAGGAGAGAGAAATTCATCTATTAAAATGTAAGAGTGAGAGAATACATTATCATTATAGATTATAATATTAAAATAATATATTATTATCAAACATCCTTTCCAAGTTAAGAATCTCATAACTTTACTCCAGCTGAAACTGTATCCATTCTAATCACAGCAGAGGAGCAGTTATCTGCAATTTTTCAGGATGAAACAGTTTCACCAGGAAGCAAGTGTAGGAGGTATTTCAGGATGGAGAAACTGTTGATGTATGACACTACTATATTTTGCCATAGGCTATGTCTAACATAAAGGATTGGGAATACCATTTCTGGGTTCAGGTTGTTTTTAACTCTCCATTGACGCAAAGACCACCACACCTTCCATTTTCAGACTGAACAAGTCAGCCAGGGAGATGACTGTAGTGAATGCTGAGAGTTTTCCTGTCATAGAATCATAGAATGGCTTGAGTTGGAAGAGGCCTTAAAGATCATCTAGTTCCTACCCCCTGCCATGGGCAGGAAGACCTTCCAAGAGGTCAGGTTGCTTAGAGCTGCATTCAGCCGGGCCTTAAACTCTCCCAAGGATGGGGCATCCACAACTTCTCTAAGCAGCCTGTTCCAGTCTCACCACTCTGACAGTAAAAAATTTCTTCCTAATATCTAATCTTGACCTACCTTCTTTCAGTTTAAAGCCAGCCCCCCTTGTTCTATTCCTACATGCCCTTGTAAGAAGTCCCTCTCCATCTTCCTTGTAGGCTCCCTTCAGGTGTCTCCTTCCTTGAACAGCTTTATTCAAACACCTTTAGCTCAAACAAAGAGATTCTGCAAGTAGTACCTATACAGCTTAAATGTATATGGAAATTATTTATTACCAAACATGAAAAAAAGACAGCTGAGATTTAGTGAGCCACTGTGCTAAGCATTAGTATGCTCACCACCTCCAAGAGGGGCTTTCTGCTGCTTGGGCAGGTGTCAGTCAGGAGGATGGGCCAGGTCCACCGCTTCTAGAATCAAATCCTTGACATTGCTGAGTTGCTGTCTTCAACCACCTCTGTTTTGTCTCCTTCACCATCTCATGTCTCTTCAATCTACTGTTTTCTTCTCTTGAAATCTTGATCTACTTGCGATAATCTCCATACCAACCTTACCTGTTTGAAATTTTGCCTTTCTTATGGCTCTGCAGAGAGTTTCACAGCTTCCTTCTGTCTTAAAAATATCCTTAGATGTCCAAGCCAAGGTTACACAGCTGGGCTCCATTGGAGTGAGGGCCATGAGTCCTTAGATCGTTAGGGTGAGTATTGTGAAGGATCTTGCACAGAGTAGTTTACACCCCACAGCACAGATACAATCCAACCTTTAGTTTAATTTTTAGAAGAATCAGAATTTTACCTGTGGACCAGAGAAATGTATCACCACATCTTTGCTCTCTCTCCTGACCAAAGGACTTTAACAGCAATAATAATCATTGGCAATGAAAGGCAAAAGACTTAAACATCTCTCTTACACAGAAATTCCTCTACACATCTCTGCCTCTGAAAGACCACAGTGTACAGTTCTAGTCTTGAACGGTGATACATTCTGAGAAATTTTGACTTCAAGTAATTTTTTTAAATATTCAAATCCAATTTTAATATCCAATATCTTCACTTCAGGATGCTTTCTTCAGTTGTGCATTTAAATAACCTCTGTTCCTTTCATACATTCTACTGTAGCTAGTGAAAACTCTTTTCTGAAAAGACTAGAAAACAGTTATCGTATTCTCTATGCCTCGGTGCACAGAACAAAAGAAAGAACATGCAAATTTGGGATGAGGGAGGGACCTAAAAGAAATTACAACATTAGTCTCTTCTGTGGTATTTAGCAGTAATGCACTATTCATCGGTTCTCAGTCTAGATCTGTTCCTGCATTTTTAAAATATAGAGTTGTTTACTAAATAGATTATGTATGAAGACATCTGGAAAACTGAGATCTTTCTGATGGTTTAGGAAAAATGCAGCTTCTGTCTTCATATGCTCTTCTCCAGAAAACTTAATCAGAAATGCAAGTCACGGCATTTCTTGGTAAAATATCTGATGTTTCTATACATGTAAATGCAGAGTGAAAGCAACATGATGGTGGTCTAGCACAAGTTATGTCTACTGTGCAGGTAGAGCTAATACAAGCAGAAACTGATCGATGTGGAAGTTCTTCTCCCTGATACCTCATAGCCTGTTCCTCTGCATTCCCTTCCCTGCCCACCAACAGCTTTGAATTTGTGAGAGTTATCCAAGCACACAAGCCACTGCAAGATTTATTCATGTTTTTTTTATTACTGTCTTTCAATTCTTGTGTTTATATGCAAGAAAATACGATGTACATTTTGTGACAGAACTTGAATCTGCAATATACTGGGTTCTAGAAGGGAGGAATAGGGGCTCTCATTGTTTTTGTCAATCTTTCAAAAGATTGAAATATCAGAACTTTTCTTATGACACAAAGTATGAAAGAGGAACACCTTATGCTGTACAGCACACAATTCAAACATTTAATCAGTAACGTCCTTCTCTTTCAGTGTTAGGTCATGAAACATATTTCAGCATGAATTTTTTATTTACAAGTTTTTGTTGATCTACTTACTGCAAACCATGCAGCAAGGACCAAGGTAGGGAGAAATTTTTTCTTCTCTCTTTTTTCTAAACTGCAGAGAATGCTACTGGTTCTGTAAAAATCCTGTTGGAGACACTGCGCTGTTCTGTGCTCCCTAAACTAGATTACTCTTTTTCACAAACCCATTCTCAAGGAAATAGCCTCTTCCAGTGTTCAATAAGAACATGAAATTGTTTTTTTCTTCTTTCATTGTGAATTATTTTCACCTAACTTTCTTCCTGCCCAGAATCTTGCCTACCTTACTCTATCATGCAGAAAACACAACACGATGACACACATATCCCTGCAAACAAAGATCTGAGGATGAACCTTGCCACGTGTATTTGTCAGGAATACAAAAGCTCACAGAAAGCTCTAATTCTATGTAACAGCAAAAAAGCTATTTTCATTAGCCTTTTCAAGAATTGGGTTATGTCTGTTGTCTTTTCCATAAACAAAAAAGGAAACACTTCCTAATATAGGGAAAGTTTTATCACAAATGACGACTTTCAACATCCTGAATAGATAAAGAAATAGCTGAGGTAAGAGCAAGTGAAGCCTTGAAAAGAAATGCAGACAACTACCCTAGAAACTCCCTCACATGTTTGATAATACTTCAGATTTGATAATGTTGCTGTCTCCTGTCAAGCGCTTAAGTCTTTATACTCTAAGGGGAAAAAAAAAAACCATTTTACTTAATGACTGTGATATGTTGCTGAGCTAAGTAACATAAAATTCATGAGTTAATAAAGATGTGTTATTGTGCTTTATTATCTTCTGGGGAGTTTTCACAATTCTTTTCAAGAGAGAAGAGGTATGCCCATGCCAGAAACAACTGTATAGTTTCTTTCCATCCAGAAATAAAAGGACACAACTGTGCAGGGAGCTACAGAGCCCTCAATTCTTGAAGAGATCACCTAGAGTTTTATCTAGTGGTGGATCTAAAAAGGTTGTTCAGAAATTAGAGAATGTCCAGCAGTGTGACCACAGAGTAGGCCTTGAGGGAGCTGGATTCTTTTTATTTAGAGACAAGACCAATGTAGATGAGGAAGTGGAATGGTGTCCCTACTTGCTTGGGGCAGCATTATAAAGAAAATTGATGTAAACTCTCCTGAAAATGGATTCTGATATTAGCACATGCCAGAACAATTGACAGTGCCCCTAAGCTGAAATTTCAGAGGAGCAAATTGGATGTTAGGAGCGTCTTCACTGCAGGACTGGAACAGGCTGTCAATGTGGCTATAAAAATCTGTCCCTAGAAATTGTCAGACAAGGCTAGAAGAAACCACACCTGACCTTATCTAAACTGGGACTAGCCTGATTCACATCGGAGGCTGGACTAAATGACTGGATGCCAAAAGTCCTTTTCAACCAACATTTCTATGGGAACAAATGCATAAGAAAATGCAGTATATGTATGGTATACTCCCAAGTTTTGAAAATAGTATCTGGTATGATGTCTGTTACAAGCCTTTGTAGAAATTCTGCTTCAAGCATAAGATGGTGTCCACTCCAGTCAAGGCAAGGAAACACATCAAGGTCAGAAGGCCAGAATACTTCCAGCTTTTTCTCTAGGGATCCTGCCTTAAAAGACCATTCCATTTAAACAGATATCCATCCTAGATTGTATTATTTATTATAACTAACCAGCCTGGATTTTTAGTGGAGAAAAGAAAGGAGCTTTGAAAGGTTTCTGCTCTGTGAATGTGAGGAGTGACCTCTAAGTAACAGAGCTCAGCATAAGTCGGTCTTTCCCTTTCTGATTGATGGCATTTCTACAGTGAGAGAAATCTACAGTCGTTAGCAAGACTGTCATTACTGCTTGCAAAGATCAGTTGCTCTGCTCACTGAACTATGCTTTTTTCAATTCACAGAGGTTATTTTCATTATTAAAAAGAATTCAGCAACTAATGAGTTATCAGTAACATGTTTTCCTAAGTGGTGTGCTAAGGTTGTGATATGTGCTTTGAATCAGGTTCCCTGAGCTGGAAATAATTTTCTCTCTCACTGAAGGCTCCACCTTCAACACAGTCAAAACCTAAGCAGAAAGTATCAAAGAATATGGTTATTATTTATTTTCATCATATTTAATACTTGACAAGTATTAAAAACTTACTAAAATAAGATGACTGTGGTAAGAACCACCTAACAATACCACATGATCCATTTACAAGTAGAATCTTAAAATCAGAGTGAAAAGGAGAAAATTGTAATGAAAATATTGGACAGATGGATGTATATGGAAATCTTATTTCAGACATTCTTAGTCATAACAAAACCATGAAATGCAGTACTTGAGTAGAAAAGGGTTGTCAGAGCAAGCCTCTTTCCATTTTGAGCAGCAAAATTATTTTTGAGGAGAGGAGCAAATTATTCATAGCCCCAACAGCACTATAAAATAATTTAAGACTCTGAAACGTATTTTGCAGTGGAGTAGATAATTTCAGAAGTATACTCAAAAAGTAAAAGACCATGACAATTCTGACAAGTGAATTTCCTTCCTCTGCCCAGCTAGTAATGACATCTATCTTTGCCATCTTCAGTTCACTCCTCCAGCTTAGTCCCAGATTGAAAAACACACTTTCTCACCCTTCCTATCCCTAGTGACACAATCTATCTGCTGACTGATTTTTGTTGTTGTTTTTAGCACCCATCCACCTTCTTTTATTTAGCAATTATCACTCTATGTGTAATACCTCAGCTTCTCCTCTTAAAAAGTCCTGGACCACCTCTTTTTTTCAAGCATTTTTGCTACCTATTTCCACGTGCTGTCTCACTTGCTGTGGTGTTTTCTCACTTCAGAGCTCATGACTTCTCCAGCTGCCTTCCCTTCTGCTTGAAGCTGACTTGTCAGGTGCTCTGGCACCTCCTCCAGCTCCTGCCCAAACTTCATAGCTGATTATCTTCCTCAACCCTCTTCTCAGCTCTCAGTGTCCTGAAGACCACTGTTGGAGGTTGGGGAATCTTCCCACATTCTGTTGCTAGGGAGCCATAAATGACTGGGTACTTAAGAGACAAAAGACGTAGCCAAGGTGGGGTGGGTGAAGGAGAGCACTGAGCCTCTGGTAACGGTACTTGCTCTTGGGGCATTGGAAGGGGACAGTGGAACTGCTGTTTTCCTTTTGCTGCGACCACAGGAGTCCAGTTCCACACTGTTTTTTCTTCCTTGCTGGTTAAGCCTTAGTTTGGGAAAGCACAGGATTCTGACCCTCTTCTCCGCTCCTGGAGCACGCATCTCCCCAGCTGCATCCAGCAGCTGCTGTGGAGGAGCCAAGCTGTTACTGACCTGCAATCCCCGCCTGACGGGACGCACTGCAGCTCCTGCCGCTGCTACGGAGTTTCTGCCACCTTTCGCTTGCTAGCCTGAGTGAGCCAGCCCTGCTGTCCAGCTTGCTGTTCTGAGGCTTCCTGTTGCAGCCCATTTCGCCATCCAGCTGCCCTGCCATCTGGTCTGTCTGCCATTACCCATGTAAGGAAGGGTGCTGAGCTCGCGCCACAGCTCGCCCTGCGGCTGCACAGGAGCCATCGCCCCTGCCCTGCCGGGAGCCCAACAGCGCCCCCTGCCAGCCGTGACCGGAACTGTACCAAAGGGGAGGGTGCCTGGCAACCCAGAGAAAGCAGCCACTGGGTTTTCTGGTTTAGTTTGTTATTGCTATTGCTGTTGTTATTTGTTTGCCTCGTTATAGATAATAGTAAAGAACTGTTATTCCTTTCCCCATGTCTTTGCCCGAGAGCCCTTAATTTCAAAGCTATAACAATTCGGAGGGAAGGGGGGTCATATTCTCTATTCTAAGGCAGGTTCGCAGCTTCCTTGACAGACAGCTGTCTTTTCAAACCAAAACAACCCCTGATATCTCAGCTTGTCTGTCCATTCCTCATTTCTCCTTGCTGCTTTTTCTGTGCGTACTCTAAAGTATTCTTTTCCACCAACCAACAAATTTCTGTTGTAAGCAGCCACTGGGCTTTGCATATTCTTTTAAGCAATGACTTTTACTAAATTCCTAGTTTTTCTCTTTTTTTTGTCATAATGTAGATATTTTTAAATTGGTTCATCTAGATTGTCATGGTGACAACAGGGGTAGTTTTGCAATAAAAGACACTTTTTGCCTCAGCCACCAATTTAAGCTCTTGTAATTTACCTTCTGCATCAGAAAAATGCTCAGCCTGTAGCTTTCATTTCATTTTCATTGTTTGCTTTTTAATATTCTCTGCATCATGAGTAGCATCTCTGAGGTTATTAATTTCTCTAGCTGTGTCCTGGCCATAATCAGAAGCTATGTGCTTATCTGATCTTCATGAAGATAGGGAGAAAAAGTCATTCCTCTTCTTAGGAGCTCTTTTGTTTTCTGTTCTCCAGTGTATAGATGGGAGCAGTGGCATGTACAGACATCCCCACCCATACAGTGGGAGAGTCAGGACAAGGAGATCTTGCTGTAGATGTTATTGGCAGGGTCATACATCTTTTTGTCAACAAGCTGATGATTCTTGGAATGTACCAGTTGCTGTAAACCAGATATCTTACTATTGTCCCTCAGTAAGTGATATAGGACTGTATGGTCCAGCTGGCAGACACCAGGCTGAATCCTGGATGAAGGCTAGTTCTGTCTGCAGCAAGTGTATGGAAGGGATGGCAGGTGTGCTGCACCAGGGATGCCCTTGATGACAGTAGCAAAAAGTAATTTTTTGGTCTGCAGCCACACGGACTGTCCTTTGTAAACACCTTGTTACTTCTGCTGAAGCAGGAGCTCAGAAGTTTGTTCTCCCTGTTAAAGGAGTAGTCTTTTGTAGCTGTGAACCAGCATGTGGTAAAACTTTACATGGCTTCTTGAAGCCAGGACCAGATTCAAACTGGCCCAGACCCTGATAAAGATTAAAGTAGTCTCCAGGATGGTCCAGGTCATTTAGCACTTGTTCTTCATTCTGTCACTTCCATAGGGAAGGGGATAGAGAGAGAGATTTTTTTTGCCCTAGAGGCAGAGGGCTTTGTCTTGCCTGAAACAGGGAATTTGCAGGTTCAGTTGAAAGCATGTGTTGCACTTTGTGCCACGTCCACTTACTGTCCCAGCTGATGTCTTCAGCCACTGATATAAAGCTCTTGCCATGGCAGAAAGGAGGAGACTCGCCAGGGCTGTGGCAGTGCAGTCACACTGACCTCTATCAAGATGAATATGGCCCTGCAGAAGTGCTGGGACTGGTAAGTATAGAATGAGGAAACACCAGCACACAAAGGAGAAGTAGCTGAAATAACAGTTCCATGAAGAACAATAAAGACAAACATTATTCAATTTTCTTCTGCATTTTTCGTGGGCTTTTTTATGGTGTGCTTGCTGTTTAGTGATTTTAGGAGCAATCCTCAAAGATTTATAATACTCTTTCTTTCTGGTGTGGGTGCATCTATTTCCACATTGTTTTTAATTTTTCCTTTTAAACACATGCTGTTCAGCTGTGCTTGCAGTTTAAGCTCTGTGCAAATCCTTCAGATATACCAGAACAACTTGTTTATTTAAAGTGAAATCCCTGAGAATGCTACAAGGCAGAAATCTCTCTGGAATGAGGTATTTGTTTTGGATTTCTTGTAGTGCAGGGGAAAACACCCCCAGCTTTTGTTAGCAAACAGAAAATATGGAATGAATGGCCTGGGACTTTTATCTTTCAAACCCTACCATCTCATGCTGATTGTAAATACACCTTGGAGTCCAGAAGGGTAGAATTGAGAAACAAAGGTGAACAGAAGACAAAAGAGAGAAATGAACACTACAAACACCTTGTCATTCAAAGTCAACTTTGTATTTCTACCTACCACATAGTACCCTAGGGTACACAGAAGCTGTTTCCAGCACCTTGCACCTGGGCTGGTTCCAGACTAGCCTTGTTCTTGCAGGCCAATTTGACAGCTGATTCAGGTAATGTGACAGGGAAACTGCAGTTCCAGAAGCCAGGAGATGCTGAGCAGAGAGACCACATACACAAAATCTTCAGTCGTTGGTGTTGGGCTTGCTGGAATAAAAAGAGAATATGCTGACATAACATGTAATGCAGAGGAACGTTTGTTGTTGCCTTCAGTACAGTCAGGATTTAATTTTGTCTGAAATGGTCATCCGCACATTACAGGAATAGTACCAAAAAACCTGCACACAGAAACTGAGCTTGCTCTTTCTTGTTAGGATGCTGAGATACACTTTCAAGTACAGAAGGGATAAAAATCCATCTATTACAAAAATACCCTCTGTAGTTGCTCTTCTCTATCAATTCATCCCTTGTCATGTAACACTCATTTACCTGCACACCATGGAAATCCTAAGTGGATAGTGCTGGCTACAAAGGGTTAGAGCAGTCTGGAACAAGGTGAGGGAGGAGTGATGCAAGGT
Source organism: Dasyornis broadbenti (assembly GCA_013397935.1). Classification (NCBI taxonomy): domain Eukaryota; kingdom Metazoa; phylum Chordata; class Aves; order Passeriformes; family Dasyornithidae; genus Dasyornis; species Dasyornis broadbenti. The sequence continues at coordinate 2,977,480 of VZRN01001305.1, read as the reverse complement.
GCATCATACCAGAGCAACAGTGATGATGATTTCTAGGTTATCTGTCAATATCCAGCTGCCCCTTTCTCTTGGGGGACATGCTGAAGTATCCTGGGCCCTCTCTGGCACACATCACCCAAGCTTCTCACAGTCAGCCTGTGACTATTTGGCTTCCCAGTGTTTCCAAAGGTAAGAATGTATGTGCAGCAAAAAAAAAATTTTTTTTCAGTTTTGTTATACTTTCTATAAGAATATTGCCAAAAACTTCATCTTCCCTCACAATTTCTTGTCTGTCAAGCTGCTTTTTAGCTCTTCAAATGTCAGAGATTAGAAATTCTGTAGAGTGTATTTAATCAATATAATATCCTTGAATCATACTGGTTTTTTCTGTGTGAACATCCATGTGTCTTTCATGTACTTTTTAAAAGAATGAATTATATTATTTTTCCAAGTAATGAAAGGTATCAAACCTCAAGTCTTCTGCTTCTACAGTCACAGAAGTAGAGCAGCTGATCTATAAAGTAATGCCTGCCTTTTTCCCCTCTTGGCTCTTGCTGTTTGCTGTTACTGGCAGGTTTTCCAAATCAGTTTTGAAAAGATAAGACAGGACCTATTAAAGATAATATTAAGTATCCCTCACTTTAGTTTTCATAGTCTTTCAGGGAGAAGAAAAAAGGATAACTAGATTCCCTTGCTTGCAGCCAGACATGTTTTCCTTTTCCTGGGATTTCTTAAAGAAGAGACAAAAAAGCCGTAATTTTGCATTTCTCTCAGTGGACTCAAAATGTTACAGTGGCATTGATTGCAAGGAGAGAAAGTAAAAAAGAAACCTGGTATACTTCAGCAGCTCATTTCTGGCTCTTCTCCTTGAGGAGCTTAGTGTGTGTTGGCAAGAGGTTTTGAGATCTTAATACTGGTACCTCGAAGATAACATGAGCTATAGAAGATAGATTAAATTAAACAGGATCAAATTAGCTAGGATCGTATAAACAGACCAGGGTAGATTAAATTGTATAAACAAGGAGAGATTACATTAAGAGTACTGGATTAGGAGGACTAGATAGCTCTGAGAGAGCTACTTCTGAGAAATTTGAGGGATTTTCAACAGTTCTTAAAAAGTTAACAAAAAGAAACTCGACTCTCTAAGGAAGGTGATGCAACCATGACAAAGACTAATGATATTCTGGAATATGCAAGGGAATGTGTTTTAAGAGAGGCCATTAATGACACTGCAGAAAGCTCCAGTGAAGCCTCATTGAAGATATGGGTATTAGTAATTTTAAAAAAATAATTTATTCTGGCAAAATTGCAGAGAAAAATAAGTATGGAGAGGAAGGAAATTCCAAGTCTTGTTTATTAGAAGGTAGAATTGTCTTTTAGTCACCATAGCACAAAATATAAACCTGCAGAATAATGCATCAGGATCTTCTAAGATAAAGGTATATATGACAGTAACACAGAGATTGTCTTAGGTCACCTGGGAGACACAGCCTAAGATTCTTGATAGATTTGATTAAAAACAAACAAAAAAATACTTATTTTCCAGGGGATACCCATTTTCCATGGTCTCATGATTTTAAATCACCATATGCTGAAAAATAATGAGTTGCTGGAGGAGGGAATCAGGATTTGGCCCAGGTTAAACATAAGATACTCAACACTTTGCATAGTTAGGTACACTATCACGATCTAACATGGGTCATAGATAGGTTGTTTTCTTACATTTTATCTGAATTTCATAGGTTTATTTGGCAGACATTTTCATCAGTCATGCTCTTAAAGGCAATAATGTCATTTTATATTAATGTATTAAATCTGAACTTTTCCCTGCACTTAGTTTCCTTGGTTCAGTGATTTTAATGAATTATTGTAATGAAGAAAAATTACAGAACAAAACTGGCAGAAATAAGGTCAATATATACATTATACCAGCCATGAGTGCCTGTATTTTTTTATCAACCTTGTTATGCTCAGGGGTTAACACACTATGCTCAGTGCAACATCTGTTCACTGAAATCCAAATGAAACCTTGGAAGTTGACACTTCCATGGCTGCTGATGTTGGCACTAATGTACTTTACATTTCTTTGCTACTACTAGAGATCTTGATTCACAGATATAAAGAAAAATTAATTTTCCTTCCTTCCTTCCTTCCTTCCTTCCTTCCTTCCTTCCTTCCTTCCTTCCTTCCTTCCTTCC
>VZRN01001305.1:2904906-2975275 GCA_013397935.1 Dasyornis broadbenti | reverse complement strand
TTCCTTCCTTCCTTCCTTCCTGCCTGCCTTTCTTCCTTCCTTCCTTCCTTCTAAGCCCATTTACTTCACAGTGGACCAGTGGAAAAATATCGGCTGGGAAATAGGAGGCATACAGACCACTGCACAGAAAATTAGACCATCAATTTTTAATCCATTGTTAATACAGAGGCCAGAATGAGCAGCATGTATACACAAAGGACTGAGAGACCATGCATCCGATATTTAGAGTCTCTGGGGTGATAATGAAATGGCTGAATTCTCAGCATCTGAATACCAGATCTCAACAAAGCACTTAAGCATTAATTTTTTTCCTAAAATAATTTAGGCACCTAAATAAAAGCTAGGAGTACAGTTAGGATGTTGTACTGAATCTGGGCCACGGTGTACTTCTTTCCTTTATCCTCAGTGTTTCTGAGGGTGACAGGGCAGAAGGCTCTCACTGAGATCTTTTCCAGTTCCATCAAATGCAGGAAGAAACATTGAAAACCACTGTAGAAACATTTCCTATTAGTGTCTATTTGAGGATAAAACTGGGGAAGGACAGACAGGGAAGGATGAAAGAGAAAAATAACAATCACAGGGCTGGTGCCTTTGCAAGCTGAATGTGAGGGATATATGAAAGGATGTTTGCAACACCTGTAATCAAACTAAATACAAAATGTCAGAGGAAAAGCTATTTGCTATTCTACAGATAAAAAGAGTTTCTTCTTTTATTCAGGTGTGTGTAATGGAAGTAATAATAATAATTTGACACCCATTATGGCAAGGACAGCTTCCATACTGTGTCCCCATTATTTTCACATCATATCTGCTCTCCACAAAAGAATTTAGCATCCTTCTCCTATAGTTCCAGCTCCTTTTGACACTAGACACAAGACAGGAAATCTGTGCTTCCCTAACTTCCTTCTTTCTGGCTGGGGTCCCTTCACCTTGCTGTGAGCATCCCCTTGATAGTCCTTCTGACAGAGTGAGAAAGGAACTGCGCTTCTGGAATCCAGGACCAAGATTCATTTGTCATCTCTTTGGCAGGCACTGGGTAACCACAACTCCTCCATGAAACTGCCAATGTTCCTTATTTTAAAGAATATTCAACCCTCTGCAGGGACCTAGCCCCAAGTTTGTAACTTTTGCTCTGAGGATCTCACAGTTTGCAGGGATAATAACTTTTGTTAATCATAAGGGTATTTGTCATATTGATTTGGCAGACAAGTGTGGGTTCTTTATGCCCCAAACAGGTGAAGTTTTATCTTAGATTTATGTGAAAGCCTCAGAGTAAATATATACCCTAAATCTATTCCTCAGCTTTATCTTGGCCCAGCATACGGCAGTATAGTTTTAGATTGGTTAATCAGAATTCCTCAGGCATTTTAACCTGTCTAATACCAAAACCATTAATCTTGTGTCTGTAAGATACTCTGCAGATCTGTTATCACCAGGCACACATTAGCTATATGACTGCCTGCACTTAGTATGCAACAACAGTGAATGAATTTTGTTTGCAAGATTTTTTTTTCCAGACGTATATTAATCTCATCTGATCCATGTTTCTTGCTGAGATTTCCCAGTGCTAGGTATTCCAATGACAATAATTGTAATAGATCTACTTTTCTAGTAGGAAAACTCTAAGTATTAATATTAAAATGCTGATTTATGCTAAAGACTGGGGTCAAAGTCATACTTTTGAAAGCCAAATAAAGTTTTATCTTTCTGCCAAGAAAACACATGTTTCTATAACCTACTTAATTGGAAATAAGTTACTAAACTCTGAAGTTATGGATTAATTTGCAGGTACTTTCTCTGTGACAAATGGGTATATGCATTACTACATATATTTTATATATCTATATAAAGCATGCATGGACATGAGGGTGCAGGTGTGTAAGGGTGGTAGGCTCTGGACACATTATCTAATATGTTAATCTGAACAGAAACAACCCTTCTACCTTGAAAATTTCTTAAAATTTGTGTTCTTTAAGCATTGCATGCATCTATCAACCAGTCTGCAAATATTTCACTTTCCCGCAGAACCCTTGAAAACCCTCCAACAGCCTGAGGTTTGGAACCAGCATTGGTGTCTCATTGTTAGGCTGTGAAGTGTGCTCTTTTCCTGACGCAGAGCTTCCTGATCACAGAGAGATGCTCTTTGGAAAGGAGGGGGGTAACAGCACACACGTGCTCATAGTTGTTCGTATTAAGTTGCTGTTCTCCTCTATTGATTTTAGGCTGATTTCTAAGCCAAGGAGCTGACTGAAGTAATTCTGTAATATTGCCTCAGTTAAAATCCAGCCAGACACAGGATAAAAAATCAAAAGTTTCTAAGATCAGCCTAATGTGCTAAGTTGCGTCATTTATCTTCCTTCTGGCAGAAAGTCGATTACAATGCCGATGGGCAGGACCAGGTCATCAGTGTTATCATCCCTCACACATCAGGGAGAGATGAGGCTGGGGAATTGTGTTTCCTGTACAGAGGGCTGGCAGGACGCTTGATTGAATACAATTACCAAGTAAAAGAGTAAGGTGGCCTTTACACCTCCCCTGAACCAAGACATGCTGTAAGTGCACATCTCAAGACACTTCGTAAAATATTGTGGCCCTTTATCACAAATACCTTATAAATCCACTTCTAGTGCCTGAGTTTCAGTCATCATGAATTCTCTAGAAGTCAATAGGCTCTGTGGTATTCAGTTCCTTTGGAAGTCTTCAGTTTTCAATGGTATGATATAGAAAGGGAAGGCTGGAAAACAAACATGAATATTGTGTAGGTTATAATTCTGGACACAAAAGGGTATCTACACCTCCAAGTATATTCCTTTATATACTTTAACATTCAATGCATTTCCTTTCAGACTGTTATTTGTTCTTCAGCCAGCTTGCTAAATTAAACCCAGGTTACAAAGAGAAAGATAATTATCTCTATCAAAGGGAGTTGAATTTTAAAAGGACTGAATCAGACACTCTTAGATTAATGTGGAAATGCAGTAAGTGTTTATAATCTTTGCTCAAACAAGGCCAAAATAGAAAAAGTCGTGTTGCTATCCATCCATCAAAACATATCTGTAAAAATTGAACTGCAAATCTTTTGGATTGGTGTGATCTAAAACAGTTTGTATCATATAGTAGCTATCTATCAATTGCCAAGCACTTTTGCAATTTAAGCATTATATATCGATCCCAATGAAATAGCTACCTGGAAAAAAAGGATGTCCTTTCACAAAACTCTGCAATGAACTTCAGTGAAATGATTGTACAGTGCTTTGCTGAAACAAATCTTGCAAAAACCAATTCAAGCATATATTTTTTAAAATGCCAAGTAACCAATCACAGTAGTTCCATTTCAAAAATATCTGTTTTGTTAAATTCAATTTCATTATTAAATTGAAAAATCAGGAGGGAAATCGTCATGGTAAATCAGCTGTGCATATAATATACAGTAGGTAAGTCAATGTATGATTAATTACATGCCAATATGATCTAACAAATGTATGGTTAATTGCATTACCTACTGCAATCCTTACATTCCTACAATAATTTAAAATTCTAATTATTTTATTTAGTAAATAATTTTCAGAAACCCTGACAGAAGAAGCAAATTCTTATTTTGTTTATATTGTAATCAACCTGATGATACTTCATTTACAAATCATTAAGCAATACGTTATGGTGCAATGCAAACAAATCAGATTAATCCTGAGAATATCAAAACCATTTACCTATTTTGAACATGATGCAAATTCGTATGGCCTGAAGGCAGTGAAATGAATTTCTATCTGATGTCTTAAACATAATTTTTAATCTGATTTTGTTTTTTACCACCCTGTATGTTCCCCATGCACCTCCTGTTCAATGCAGAATGGCAGAATGGTTGGAACTGGAAGGGACCTCCAGAGATCACCTGGTCCTATTTCCCTTTTGCCTGTGCACTTTTAACAGTCACCATACAGTCCTAATCATATCTGTAGCACACTTCAAGCACCTATGATTAATTTAGCTATTTCTTATAAACTATCCAGAGATCAAGCCCTAGTAGTGTAGCCAAAAATGCTGCGTTTTCCTGACTGGAAGCACAGCTCTGAGAGCATGGGCCCAGAGGTGGGTGCAGGGCACCCGGGTCTTGGGCTCAAGCCAAGGACAGTTTTAAGACCTTTCAACTACCCCAAACATGCAGAAACACTCGACATCTGGATCTCAGAAGGGTGAGAGCCTGGCAGTGGAGCACATCCACTGCATGATCTAACTAGGCTGCCATGCAACATTAATATTTTACTGGGGAATTTAACTTAATATTATGCTTAACTGACTTTACAGAAACACACAAGGAGTGGTGCTTCATGCACACATTTTAAAAAAAGGCACTTCCTAGATTGCTAGATTGCCTATTTTGCGCCTCTGATATGTTAGTTTGGCTAAAATGTTGGCTGATTTTTCCAGAATGAGCTGTAGAAATACCAGAAATTTATCAACTCCTTCAATTTTATTTTATATCACTAAAGAGTCCATCTGCTACAAAGGCTCGTTTTAAACCTTCTGCACCTGGTAGAGGAGCAGAGCTCTTTGATTGTGGATGTCTCTGGGTTACATATTTCGTGCTTTCTGTGTCCCCTGGCATCCCTCCAGGGACAGTGCAATGGAACACTGCTTCCCTAATGGAAGGTCTGCAGCTGGATTTTGGTACCTTATTCTGACAGAATAATAGCTCCTATTTGTTAAAAATGTAATGTTTTGTTTGTTTTGATTATTATTTAGTGTACTTCAATGGTTTATTCACCCTTTTAATAGGCAAGAATTTAATTTTTTAGCAAGAAAGGAAGTCTGGCATTTGTTCAAAATTGAGCATACATTGGTACACACAATAAAATAAGACTCCACCACCCTCAACTTCTATTCATGTTTAATCATACTTTCACAGACAGAGTGCTGGAGTTGGATTAACTTCCAAAAATTATCAGCCAGAGAGAAAATTCACAGACAGGCTGTGCCTCAGAGCAGAAACTTAGCATGTAAGATACATCCAATGTGAATATTATTGGGTGAAGTGGTGGAGAAAGCTAGGAGTTGGAACACACCTAATATATTTCTTCAATATAACAAAAATCATATAACATTCCCTTTCTTTGTTTCAAAAAGATAACTGCCTTTAGCACGGGAACTCTACAAAAAGAGCTGAAGGATTTGAGAAACATGGAATAACTGTGTCACCTTTTTTTAACTGCAAGTCAGTGTTATATTTAGTCATCTTATATTTAGTTGAGCAAGAGTCTTGCATGTAATGCAGTAACAGAAGAGGCAATTTAAGTCATAGTGTTGACAGAAAAAGCTACCATTTTCAATGATGTATTTCTGCTTCTTTTCATGTTTTAAATGTTAAGTAAAATAATTTGTCCATTACAGCCACACCAAAGGGATTATTTAGGCAGATGTAGCAATCAGTTGTTAATTCTGCATTTACTAAGAAAACACTACTGAAGCTCTTCTGCTTTGCACATAATATTTAAATATTCCCAAAATAATAATTTAGACCCAAGCCTTCAAGGTCAATATTAACCCTTGGATCAAAGTGTCATTCTGATGCTCTCCTGACCAGCAAAGATTTATAAACTTAAAAGAATTGGCATATCTTTGGCAAAAGAAAGTGAAGCCCACCTAAGAGTACCCAGTAGTTCAATGGTTAGGCACTGACCTGAGAGGCAAGAAACTGCAGGTAGTCCTTGCTCCAGATGCAGACTGTTCTGGGCCCTGGTAACCAGGCACATCATTGGCTCAGCACCACAAGCACAGGGCACAAGTTCTCCACGGTCATAATTTTAGATGGCACTGATTTAGTGAACAGATGGTTTAATTTTGCATTTAAAACCATAGCATTAGTGCCATCTCTTAGAAATGTAAGTGTTTTTGTGGTTTTTTACGTATGATATATTTTTCAGTGTATTTACTGTTTAAAACTGAGGTCACCTGCTATTTGGTTCTTGGGTCTGTTATTGGTCTGCTTTTTGATTTTGAATTAGTAATTCACCTTTTTCATCCAGCAGAAGAGATATGATTCTATTTTGCACATTTGTCCATTTCTGAAAGCTAAAGTACAGATGGATCCTGAAGATGTGGTTCATAAATTAGAAACCCTTAGGGTTTTCATAAACCCTGAAGTTTCTGAACGACTTTTTGAGTAAATGAAGTACAACATCAGCTTCAATAAACACGGAATTGCTACCAAAGAAATCTGCAGAGAGCAAACTTTTTATATCCATTCTCTAATATGCATGATTTTAATCACAAAAAAATAGAATACACCAAGCACTATGCCAAACTAATTTGTCTTGAACAAAACAGAAACACATTGCTTTGGGGAAAATGTTCATTTAAATTGTTTCCATTGTACCTGCTTCCTCAGGTGCCTCCTACATAATCCAACTTGGTATTTTTGCAATTAAGTCAAGTTCTTTAACACAGTAACTTTCTTTCCTCTCTCCTCCTGTCAGTCAAACCATATTAAAAAATCTTCTTCTACCCTAAGCTGGGTAACTGGCTGTAAAGTGCTCACTTTTCTCTTGAAAAATAGACATGATGTGCAGCGCACTGCTTGGTACAGTCTGTCATCGAGTCACCTGTGTGGCATAATCCCCACCCTGCTGTGTGGGAAAGGCATCATGTATTCAGCTGTCTATCACTTCTTCATGGTCGTTAAACCTTTGATGGAGTCAGTGAGCCAAAATAGAATGTGAAAAATAGATGATCCTTTGAAAGCTTTATGAAAGGGTACCAAGACATGCAGTCATTTAAAGAAAAGTATAGTGTGTAAGTATGAAAGGAAGAACAGGTATCACAGAAGGGGCATGCTATTTTTACTTTCCATGGAAATAACAGTCTGCCTTTTTGGTTATATATTAATATCCATTAATAAGGTAAGTTTTCTGCAGCTTAATGGAAAATTTATTATAAACTTTATGCAAATCAATGAACTTGAAACAACTAAACATTGTTATTCTACTAATTCATTTAAGCATTACAGTGTAATACAGACAACTCTGCCCTTCTTGATAAGAAGGAGGAAAAGAGAACAATTCCATCTTGGCTTTCTTCATTAAATTATGCACATATATGCTGTATTGATCATGTACATATACATTTATACATCTGTATAAATGCACCCCTTAGATCTATGTCTGCACTTATTGCATACATTAAAACATACAAAAATACAAACCCAATGTCATAACAAACACTATCTTTCACTAAGAGGCACATCATGACCTTTTCATGAAAGTTGTTGTTAATGTGACTGAGAGAACTTTGATTTCCCAAGTGCTCAAGAAAAATCCCCAGAACACATAATTTCTTAAACATTCAGTAAAGTTTTGCCTTAATTAAAAAAAACCCAAATATTGTGTGCTCCTGGATTTGAGTTTCTGGATGCATGTTTTACACAGCTTCAGCCATCTTTCTCTGCAGCCTCGAGGACTAGAACATTTCCTTCCTTATAATGAAATCTGAGACTCATTAATTTCTTGACTGCAGAATTTGTTATAAACGTAGATGGGTTGCGAGGTTGCCAATAAAGTCTTGAGAACTGGCCACAGCGGCACAGCCCAACATGCCCAGCGTGGACTAATGGGCCAGATGTGGGCCTCCAACATCTCCACAGGCAGACCCAGCAAAACCCTCCCTCCAGCCAATTATCTCGCTTGGGTTTTATTGTGGTATCACCTCTCCAGTCAACTCATTAGTCAGTGTTTGCTAACTAGAAAGTGAGTCCCCAGCAGGAAGTGGGACACTGAGACACGCAGCAGCAACTGTAAAAGTGCTTGGCATGAACGTGCAATAAGAAGAGAGCAGGACATGATCTCCTGATACTTGCCAAATGTCAGTATTTTCAGAATTAGCAACTGTAAGACACTAGAGAATGGATACATTACACTTCAACTATCTGCAATTATGTCTGGGATTCAGAGGAGATGATATAATGAAAAAAACCATCCTTTATCCTTCCTCCATAAAGAGCTTGTTGAAAGATGTCATAGTCATGTTTTTGACTTACATATCCTTTTACCACAAAACAAATTACACATTCATTAGTGTCCACCAAAATACAAATACCATTTGTGAGATAAGTATAATATATAGATTTTAAAGATGATATCTACTTTCATCTTAATAGTAGAGTTGAAGCTGTCATAGAGAACCCATGAACACATGCATGGTTAAACCTAGGAATGGCTTTTGACTATGTGTCTTGAAAATCAAGACCAAATTCCTGCAATTCAAAGCAATAAATAGGGATGACTGAAGATTTTCTTCAAAAACACGTTTCTGATCTAACCTTAAAGAGGAACTCTGTTTCTCTCCTTTGCATAAGGTGCTCAGCAGTTTTTATCCATAACAATTAAAGGAGGTGTGCACAGTATTAGAAAAAGAAATCAAGAGGATGCATTTATTGCTTGCCCTACTGACTATATTCAAGCAAGTAATAAGCAACAAGAGAAAAACAGTTTTGAAAGTGGTTAACTATTTCTCTAACGTGTATTTTTGTGCAGTCAGCATCATTACAGCATATGTTTCATTTCCTCATTTTCTGACACACAGGTTTTATTAGGAGATGTTAGCATTTTTCTTCTAAAAAGGTGAGAAGACACACATGGGCAAATTCATAATACAACTGGAATTTCCTTTCACACCACTGTGTTATGATTGTTTGGTCATGTGTGTAATGACTTTGTGGAAAACTGTGTACAGTTTGGTGGTTAAACTGACATATCCAAAGCAGGCAAGAGAAAAAGGAAATAGAGGTATTGAGCTAGAAAAGAAAGGCCCCAGTGTTATGCTTTGGAGATGAGAGGAAGCAGATCATGTGACATGGGAAAATGAAAATGTGGAGGGTGTGGCTGTTAGGTGATTGCATGCATGACTTCTACTCTAGGTACAGCAGTATCTGTTCAAACAAGTAGATTTGCTTGCCACTAAAAGTGTATAACAGAAGTATTTTGTGTTACCTTTTTTTTTCTTTTCTACAAACACAGCGCATTAGATATCGTGTGGAAACACAGACAGCTAAACTCTTTCTCAAAACCCTTTCTGTTCAGTGGCAATTAGTTCAGTTCTTTAATTGAAGCAATCATCCTTGATTTATCTAAAACTGAATTAAATATTCAACCATTAAGAACACTTCCTTCCTCCTGCAATTGCTTTCTTCTCATGGGCAGCTCTTTGTCACTGGGTTTCTCCCACGTCAGTCATGGGTTGTTGCTCAGCAGAAATCTTGCTCTATAGATACTACAGCAGCCAAAATATCTGATTATTTCGTCTGTATTCTACTTTTTTAAGCTGCAGGAAAAAAAGAAAAGTACTTCTTTTCACGTTGCTAATTATATATATATATGCAGAATGGAATAGGCAGTGAAATATGAGGAACACAGAGCAAATCAAAACAAAGGAAGGAGTCTCGTATTCATGTCTCTTTGTTACGAGTTTGGTACGAAAGCAAGAATTGTAGAGTCTGATATGCTCTTTGTGGAAGTCATCACTATTGCACAATTCATAAAAATACAATTATTGCTTTAGGCTGCCACTAGTTTTAACTATTCCTACCATTTTGTATGATTGGAGAGATGGTTACAGACTCACAAATCTGGAAGGTCCACTCATTGCCTCGAAGCCAGGACCTACTATCCTTAAGTCATTTGTTGCACATTTGTCTGCTGACGTGGGGATTGTCTGCTTCTCAGGGTAGGGACTGCTTCACCTTCCCAGGCTATATACTCCAATACTTTGCTATCCTTGCTGGCACAAAAGCTTAATTTGTAAGCCAAGTCTTCTCCATTGCAATTAAAAAACATTTCTGGTCTTACCCTTAGCAGACGGGACTAAAACCTGTTACTAAAATCCAGTTAATCCCTTCCTATTTACTGCAGCCCCTCATATACTGAAAGATTGTTTTCATGCCCTTTCCTCTCTTTTCCCTGCCATTCAATCACTCCTGACAAAAATACACCCTCTAAGACACCAACCCTCATCCCTCAGAGGTCTTGCCTCAGCTTTGTCCAACTAACCCATGTGATTCTTAAATTTGGACATTCAGCAATAAGTACTCTTTTTCACTGAAGGTCCAGCGTGTGCTGAATACAGCAGGATTCTTTCACATCCTCCATAGATTATACCCTCAGCTATCCATTACCTAGCGGTGTTTGCCTTGCTCACTACAACATGACTTTGGTGACCCTTAGTTGATGTGGGAGTCACAGTAAGTTTCAGATCTTTTCTCTAGAAAAATGCCATTTCATTAAAGCAGTGGATGAAACTGCCCTTTCACAGCAAAACTTAAAGTAATGATAAACCTAAAATGACCTCTTCTTAGACCTAAAAATTTGCACATGGTGTTTTGTGTGCAAAACCAAAAGAAACACAGTAGAAACCCTTGCATGTTTCTAATTAACCTTTGAATGGCAGTATTTCTGAGCAAAGACTTGTGCTTGAATTTTTGCTTTTGCAGGACTAAAATCTGTGTTAAGGCCTTTTTGAAAGCCCAAATTTCAACACTGAAAATCTTGCATAGTAAGTACAAAGTCAAAAACTTTGGTATTTCAGAACTGATCCATAAGGATTGAAGCTGACACACGAGGAATGTATGAAGGCAGAGAGAAAAAGGTAGGGAGGTAGAAATGAATAAACGGGTTTCACTTTGAATTAAGTTCTTACTTAAAGGAAAAAAACAAAGTAATGTGCTGAAGGCTCAGAAAAGGATCATGTGCAACTCTCCAGCTCTTCTCTCTTGTGTCAGCAGTTTTCTCTTTTGGAGAGGTCTGCTCATCCTGCTGCCAGAAGGTGCCTTGTAGATACTGCCAAGATGAGCAAATCACACCAAGCCACTTGAGTCGAAGCATTCTGACAGCCCCACTGCTTCAGCAAGGGAGCTGAGCAGGGCCATGAATGAGGGGCTCTGCTCTCAATTGCAAACACACTTTGCTTACAAGCTCTGTCCTGTTTACTTATCTGGGCCTAAATAAATTCCCCATTGGCTGTCTGGTGGAATTTATAATCAACTTACAAAATTTTCTGTAGATTTTCATTTCTTTGGCTTTATTATTTTAGTGCAACCATAGGGTCATCTCAGCAAAAAGTGTGTAGGCCAATGCCTAGAACCTACAACTATTTTTTCATTCACTTCTAGTGCTTCTAGGAATAAAAGGCTGAAAACAAACATTAAAGCAATTAAATAAGAAACTTCGTTTGTTTTCAGAGAAATTTTATACCATGAAGATTCATGTAGTTATGTTTCTGCAAATGTGTAGTCATTAGAATGATAAGCACTCTGCTGCACCTAAGGAAATTTCTGCACACTGTACCTCATCTGTATAATTTTTTCCTCCTGTTCTAAGTCAATACCAGTTAAAGATGAGATATAGTTATGGAAAAATATGAGATACTTCTCTGCATTTACAGCTAAATACATGGAAGAACTTCAGTGGCTGATAGAAACAATTTTTGAGTAATAAATTAATTAATCATACTTCAGAAAAAGAGTCTGATTTTTTTTCATGCTTGCAGAAATGATAAATAAATAATCCAAGGACTAAAGTCAGAAGATGACAGAGTTGTTTATTTGAGCAGTGACAGCAGCACTAGGAATAAAGTAAATAATTCTAATAAGACCCCTGACTGCTGAACTGCTGTGATAGTGTTCCATAAATATACCGTTGCTGTACAAATACTGAACTTATACTCTGCAAAAGTTTCTTATGAAAGGTCTCTTCTACTAAAACTTTTCCCTGGTATAAGCATCACATTTTCTTGTGGGTCTTACCAAGAGGCATAAAACCCTCTAATTCAGTTCAAGCACTACCAAAAATTTGGCACACTAGAGTTTGAAAATTATGCTCAATTGTCACATTTTCAGGGCTGAACTGTGCAGAGTCTGAGACAGTTAAATCCCTGGCAGATTTAGGAAATACAGGAGAATAAAATTTGAATTTCCAGAAGAGATCCAGTTCAGGACAGGTTTTCTGGACCCACTGGGGCAGTCAGATTGCAGGAGCAAGCTGGCAGTCTGTCTTCTGTAAGTTTTGGTTGCCAGGCATCCATCTGCCCCAGCTCTGCTCTGTGCTGGCTCTCCCCCTATGTCTGCTTGTGCCAGTGGGTGGATGTTGCAAGCTACAGACATGCCCAGAGACCCGAAGGCACACGGCCATGTGTGCAAAAACACATAGCATGTGATTAAATCTGTCTGCAGTTGAAAAAAAGGCAATGGCCAGACTGCCGAGGATAAGTGAGTTTCCATGGGTGTCACCAAATCCAGTGCAGCCAGCCATAATGTGAAGCTGTAAGGTCACAGTTGCTGACACTTGATGGCCAGGAGAAGATGAGTCAGCAGCTTCATGGGTCTGCTGTCTTCCCAGTTAGATCAGTCAGTGCTTTTAATGGTCTTCAATAACCAAAACTTCTGCTCTAGGTAATCATGGAGGATGCATTTGAAGAACAGTGTCAATCTAGCTCCACTCTGAAAATAAAGGGCAGATGCTAAAGCTTTAAGGTGCCTTCTTAATCCACTAAAGAAAGAAGAAAAACTCCTAATACTTTCTAGGCAAGGCAGAAATATTAATCATTAAAGGTCTGTGTTACAAGGTTTTACGTACTGTCAGGTTGTAGCAGCTCTGGGCATATGAGACCGCATTGTGTACTGTAGTGTGGTTTAAATATACATTTTCTTTCTCACATCCATCTGTTTCTTCTTCTAGATCCATAATAATAGTAGTAATAATAGTAATAATAATAGTAAAAGTAATTCTTACCTCATTACTAGAAAGAGGATGAGCAGCCTATCCATTTGGGATCAAGTCATGAATAGTCATGGGAGAGTTTATAAAACATTTCCTGATGTTATTACACCCACTTAAGCTCCAAGGAGAATGATCATCAATATTTTGTACTGAACACTTATCAGTTGCCTTGAGCACTTCACTGTTTAAATTTTTTAACCTCAAAATTACAAATAATTGAAGATCAAAAGAATTATATTAGCATGTAAATTTTGTCTTTCTGATAAAATTAATAATGGCAAAGATAATTGACCTGCTTATGAAAGAAAGATAGTTGACCTGCTTATAAAAGATAATTGCCTCTGAAGAATAGCTAATGCTATATTTAATAAATAGGGAGAGCAAGCACACAGAAGGATTAGTAGTGTAATAAGCCATATATGAACTAGTATTGTGAGAAAATAATGTAAAAGTGCTGTGTTCATTTGTAAGATTCCATTTTTAATATTTGCAGAGTTCTGTAACGGATGAAATTAGAATTAATATTCATATAATAGTCTGAACCTATTTTATAGGATATTTCATATTTGTACAATACTTTAATAATAGTAATCTTTAATAACTTGTTTTAAAATCTGAGTTGTGTCTTCATCGAGAAAGTTCAATTATCTTCCACTTGGTCATGCATTACCTCGCTGAAAGGAAGGAAAACCTTTTTCTTTTGAAAAAAATGGCTACCTTGGTAGGTCAGGAAATGCATCCCATAGCCTAAAAACACAGTACTAAAAAAAAGAAAAAACAACTACTAGTGTGCACCTTGAAAAGAAAGCCTATCATTCTAATGAAAAGGAAGAAAAAATTAGCAAGTGTCTGTTCCTAGAGCCAAAGAGGCTCCTGGAGGACAGCTCCCTCTGTAGTGAGGCTTATGCGTGGCTCTTTGCACCTTAAGCTGGAGGTGTCTTGCCTCACTGGTCTGTTTAGTGGTCTTCTAAAATGGATTCTCCAGATCCTGCATACTCTGCCACTTACGGTGCAGCCAGCAGAAGGGAGCTGCTAAGCACACTGCTTTTCCTGGTTTCCAAGAGTCCTGTGACTCTGTCACCCTCTCAGTCCAGCACAGCACAGCTCACCCGGAGACGTAAGGGCAAGACCTTGCCTGCACTTTCCTGGGGTCTCATTCCAGCCCTTTAACCTTGTGTCCTAATATCTACCTGTATTACTTCAAATGAAATCTCTTTTACCCCCCCAAAACCTTTCTGATCTTGTTCCCATCCAGCTTCACATCCCTCATTTGGTGCTGGGCTGCTGGCTGTACCTCTGAGCAGCCCCTGACACGATGCCATCTCCAACATCTGTTACGCTTCAGTAAAAGCATTTTCACGCCTTTCCACATGCTGCTTCTCACTTTTGGAAGGCCACAGACACAGCTATGCCATTCTTCCCCTTTAACTCCCTATTTAAAATTTTCCTTTGTCTAGAAGCTAACAAAGCAATTAGCCACAGTTACACTACAAACATGCTGGTGGCTGTCAGGATGGCTGCTCTGATAACATTTTCACTTATATAATTTTCCCCCTTTTCCATCCTCTATCTCCCTCAAGCAAATCGTGCATTCAGCACTGTTGTAGCTTTCAAGCATAAGTCACTTTTTAAAGCCCCATTTTCTTTAGGTTTTGTTCTGTGCCTAGCACAGTCAGGCCTCTAGTCATAACCTGCTCTCCTTTGCTACTCAAATACAAATTATTCTATTTGGGGAAACGTTAAAAATGTGGCTAATATTGAAATAATGCATTCCCTCAGTACAGTAGCAAAGTATTTACCAGATGTCCTTCTCCTGTCAGATTAGTTATATTATTTCTCAGGAGCCTGATAAGAGATGTTGGTGAGGTACAAAAGAAGGTAAACACATCAATATTTAACCCACACAACAACACTGTAAGGGAGGCTTGTCACAGTACCAAATATTCCTGTGTTGTGGGAATTTAATTATGTCTTGCCTGCTTCATGGGAACAGTAACCTAGATACAGAGCACGATACTGATAAACATAACTCAATATTTGGCATGTTCTGAACAACTGTATTTCAGAGGAAATTATTTGAATTTACTTTTATAGATCATAAGCCTGAAACGAAATTACAGCCACAAATTTTGGCTCAGCAGGGTTTTCTGAACTGTAGTAGCAAAGTCTGAGATAAGGTCTGAGTTTTTTAGCCTTCCAGAAAATAGAATGAAACTTCCCTTTCTTCTTATAACGTCAACCCAACTACTGTATGTTTCACCCTACAGCAACATTTTTTATTATAAAAGTTATTTTTCCACAGAGTTGGACTAAGTGAAAAAGTGCTCCAGGTTTAAAGGAATTGCTGCAGGTTGGGAGCAAATGATAAACACTTTTGTTCAGTTATTTCATTTATGTACAACAAAAAGAACAGATTAAGACTGATTTAATGGTTCACTTTATAAAAATTAAATGTGACAGCTTCACACTTGGTTTCCAACCGCTCAAGATTTTCTGATGAAGAACATTAAACTCCAATTTTCATGAGCAAATACAACTGGTAAGTCTAATTGTAGAAAGTACAGCTTCCTTTTTTCCATCACCTTTGCAAGGAAAATATCTTCAAGTCTCTCTGGCTGATAAATGAATAATGAATTTAGCTCACTGTGACTCAGCAAAGGAAAACACACAATGTGAAAATCTCAAAAGTAGTACTAAATTTTCAAATCAACCATAACCATCACAGTTTCCCACCTGTAGATTAGCACTTGAGTCACATACTGATCTTGAGTGCCTACAACTTCAAAAGCAAAATACTAAAAGTGCAATCTAGATTTGAAACTTCTTTTTATCAATAACTTCTTATTCTCATGCAGAATTACAGTACCACAGGAAAAAGGGACTACACCACAGAGACACAGACTAGTGCAGAAGATCAGTGCTGCTTTGCTTAATGTATTATCACAAAGGAACTTCCCATGTATTTCAGTCTGGCACAATCTTATTTTAATTTCTAAATGTGGATTCCTGCATACCGCTGTACAAATAAAACCCATTTTATTCTTAAACGATAATTAAATTATTTTAAAATTTATCACGCTTCCTGGATCAATTTCCTAAATTCAGTTGACCAGCACTCAGCACTGAGCTTGCAAGGAGACAGAAGAGAAAAATTGTTTTTGTCGTCTTCACCTTTGCTGTGTCTCTGAGAGTTGCAGGAGTGTCTTTGAGAGTCCGTTCATTTCAAGGTGCTTCAGATTTTATCTGTAACATCTTTATCTCCAGAAATTATACACTTATCAGGATGACTAAAAAAAAAAACAAAGAAAAACTTTGTTCCCCTCTATTAATGAGTTTTCAGCATATCTGATACAAGTTATGCAGTGATAAAAGCTATATAATCATGTAATTAATTATTCTCTCTTCTTCCATAAATGATGCATAAAGTTTTGTTACCCAGAGAAGGGGGTAGGCCTCTAGTCACTGAGACATTAAAACTATTAGGCATTTAGGTGAGAAAATGCGTACTTAATTAGGATGACTGCTTGAAAGTATAAAATACAAGATATTCAAATAGTTCATATTTTTTCTTGTCTGATCAAGCCCAAAATAATAAGCTATTTTTAACTTTTTATTTCTGGCCTTTATTGCTTTATTACCTCCCTGAAAAGGTAGTATGCCTTGTTTAGCTTTAGAATGAAATTGTACATAGTCACTTGGCATCTTTCTCCACATTTTTGCTTTGTTTCACATGATAGGTCTTAAGACTGCCAGACTTACACTTGGGAGGGAGTGGAGAGTGAATGCTGAAACTTCTTAGAGGTGGTTGCCCCATGCCACCCACATTGGTAAGACTCAGTGGTTCTGGTTTCAAGGTAGAAAGCTGTGAGAATGCAAAGTTGTTATGTAGGCTAGAAATCAATTCTTATGCTGATATCTACTCTCAAAAGTTCACTCTGTCTTAGAGAATCCTCCATTTTAGTGTTTTACTACTTTGACACCACATTTGATAAGCTGTTGTGAATCCTTGTCCCAGTGCCTTGTCTAAGGAACCTAAAACAAAACAGCTGGAAAGAAAAATAACTGCTCAGAGCCCTGCCACCAGCACAGAAGTACATTTTATTTTCTGCTTCACAAGACACTGCCTTGTTTTCACATGCAGTAGAATCTCATTATTTTCTACTTCATTATTCATATATTGGGTAAGCCACACAACCCATGCAGAAGTTAACAAGTTCTTCCCACAGTAAAAAAACACTCAAGAGCAGATGCTAAACGGATGCTTTATTTTCAGTAAATCTTTGGTTTTGCAGTAAGAAAAGCCATGGCTTTCACTTGTATGCTAATAATTAAAATTAAAACTGTATTGTCACCATAATTAAAGCTAACTCCCAGATTCCACTGTACTTCAAGATAACTATACTGTTCTATTACTCAAGAATGCACTTTCTTTTCAGAGAAGCAAGAGTTATAATGCTGCCAAAAAATTTCTTCACCTTCCATGGGGAAGTATGTAAACAGGGAAATGAAAAATGTTATATAAAAAGAAATTAATGGGCTAGAAAGATTTTTTTTTAAATTCATCTGCATGAAATTATAGTAATCTGGAATTCAATCGAGTCTGTGCTATGAGTAGAACTAAGGGTCAATGTGGTATCTCCTTCAAGATGGATATATTTTCAGTGTTTTCAGTTTAAAGAATTCATTCCATTCATAGGGTTCAAGGTCAGCATAAAACAACTTTTCTGAGTAATAACTAAACAGAAATAAATCATATATTGCAGGAACAACATTTAATCAAAGATATAAACATTTATCCAGATATTTAATTCAGGTTCTGAAGAACTGTTTGTGTTTGCTTTTGTTAACTCATTTAAAACCCTTTGCAGCCTTAGCCTAGACTAAAAATGCCAAACTGAAAATTAAACTAGCATTATAGAAAGTAACAGATGGGAAAAGGAGAGTTTAAACACAAAGCTAAATGCCACTGCTGGAAATTAAGCACCACCAGAAAGAACAAAAAGCAGTTTATTCAAAGGACTCCAAGAACTGAATGGCAAGAAACTCATAAATCCTTCAGTACAACATTAAAAATTAAAACATCTGCTTTACTTTAATTATTACAAATACCCAGGTTTAGTGCCAGTCATTCCTTTTATGTATAAGGCCATCTTCCTAATGAACACAGAAACAGCACTGCAGATGTGGTATCCACTCCAAAGGTTCTGTGCAGTTTGAAATCTCACAGAATTTTCCTACACTTGAGTTTAGTTGTTAATGAATATTCTGGCTCTTGCTTTTCATTCAACTTCTTTCCGTGGCCATGCTTTCATATAGGAGGTTTAACGACAAATTATTGTCAAATTTTCAGTCTTACAACAAAGTCAAAGACAGAGGTGAGCAGAAGATACCTTATTTAGGAAATTCTTCTTATTATGGGGGGTTTTTTTAAGTGAATGGCTGAGCTGTCATCACTAAGGACTAAACAGATCTTCCTGGAGAGAGGAACTCTGTGCTCCATGCTGTGCACCATCACGCCCTGGGAAAGGGAAGAGAAGGCTTTAGCTCCATGATCTGTTCCAATGGTCTCTTGCCCATCCTAGTAAACAGCAGCTAGGAACACCCAACACAGCGCGTAACTCCAAGCACTGTTCTCTCCTCCAGGCTTGAGCAGCTCTCCTTCACCGCAAGAATCAAGTTTAGTAGCATTATTAAAGTAGGTTCACGCGAAATTCATTGTTCCGGCATGAGTACTGTGTGCTTCACACTTTTCCGTCCTTCTTTTGATGTATATCAGATGGACATTTTGACTTATATTTATCAATTACAGTATCATAAATCAAAATGGAAAGTAAAGCTCAAAACATAAATTATAACCTCACCTACAACTGGCTAAACAGGGGAACATGAACAGAAAAAGCTGAGTGGAGGAAATAAAAGGAAAACTGGTGATTCAGAGTGAGCCTAATTCATCACAGGCATGTGTGGAATTGTCTGCAGTTCTAGCATTTAATTAGGACTCTTGTCCTCAGGAAAATAAATTGAAAAATGTACTTGAGCCAATCCTTCAGTAGACAGGAAAATAAATGTAAAAATATCTTCAAAGATTTTAACATTCAACTTTAATATATAATTTAGAAGGGCAAATAAGGTAATTTACATTGAAATTTAGTTATACATAATTTTTTTTTAAAATTATTGTATTAACATTGTTGCTCTGAATAAATTTATGATGTAGTTAGCTACCACCAGCCAGCTTCCTATCTTATTGGAATTACTTTGAACATATCAAAATTAAAATATATAACACAACCGGGATTATAAACTTTCAAGGGCTTTCCTTAGTCTGGAATATATCAGGAAAAGTACCAGGAGAGCTTCTCATCACCAAAAGTTTTTCAATACCTTTTGCTCCAACCAAAGGAGGACAAGACTTTTCTGAAAAAAATAGCTTTCTTGGGGTTTTTTTATTTCAAAGAAGGATTTATTTGAAATTGTCCTTGTTTAAACGTATTTATTAAACTTATTTGCCTAAACCAAACTAAATACCTTTTCAGCTGTCCTAAAAATCTCAAGCCTCTCTTCAAATCCTTTCACTGTCTTTCTTTCATCCACTGCATTAGATATTATCTCTGTGGATGAAATCCTATTTCTTATATACACACCTCCAAGTGCTCTCTTCAGTGTCAGGAATCCACCTTTAGCTCAGCCTGGGTGGTTTAATCCTTTCCACAGAACATTTACTACCAACATATAAATCCTACTTACGTCCTTCTCTTACCTTGTATGTGCTGACCATACTCATCCATCTCTTTCCAGTTTATTATTTCTCTAAAAAAATATTTTCCTTCACTTCTCTCCAAAGAAATTCTAATCTAATAAAACAGTAAAGGTTTATAAAAATCACTTTTATTAAAATCACCATTGTTTATATGGTTACACCTACTCCTTACAGCTCTTTAGTCTACAAAACTCCTAAGACCCATGACTCAGACAGGAGAAATTGGTTGAATTTCTCATACTGTGAGATAGCCTTGGGTACTGCTGATCCAGTCATCCATCAAAGGTCCCAATTCCTGTTGGCATCAGCCACAACTTCTTCACCTTGCACAGTGGATTTACATCAAAGGATCCTCTCTAAATTAATGCTTCCTACTTTCTACGGCAGATACTTGCTGAACATTTTGACATGGAAAACAGATGCTGGACCTCACTGAAATCAGTCACTGCATTTTAGAAACAATGCTTTCATACATTCTAGCACTCCAAATAACTGGTAAGTCTGTCAGAAGTCCTCAGACACAGTCTGACAGGTACATGCTGCTTTGTCAATGTACAGGAATTTTCCTCACTACTATGCTCCAATTTACTCATGTGGTGTGCAAGGTGCATCAACACTGGCTGCCCTCTACTTAACACAACATTAACAAGCCTCTTTCCAGACTTTGATCCAAAGAGTGGAGGCTGAGGGGCGATTCCATTTATGCATTGAATGAATTTCTGTCTAATTATCTGTCCTCAGGTCTCCCACCACGGTTCCAGGTACAGCCAGTTGCACGAGGGCAAATGTGCTCAGCATCATGTCTCGCCTGGCACCAATACTGGTTCCTGGAGGCAAAGGACCATATCAATTAGTGGAGTTATTTTAGCAGACGGATAGTGTGCTAGTCTGTCCTAGTATTCAAAACAATTTTACTTTGCCTGCTTCACAGTTAACCCAGAAAATGTGTGCTGGTGGGTGATTTATTCTTTCATGTGACTGAATAACCTAACCCTTCAATTGAAAGAGGATTTCGGCTGTTAATAGGGAATATAATTTTCTATATCATCAGAAATAACACCTTTTTTCTCCTTCACACCTAGGCTTCAGCTTATAGGGCATTGTGTTTCTTGATTGCATCTTTTGTATGTTGGTCTTTGTTAGACTTCACAGATGAAACTGCTCTTGCTGTGAGGTGAGTTCCTGTTCAATTACCAAAGAACGGTTTCGCTAAATATAAGCTTTTCTTGTTGTATAGCATTTTTTATTCAAGAATAGTTAAAGTCTACATCAAAACATCACAATCCTCTGTGTTACATTTGCTCTTCTCGTATTCAGTGCACAATTAATAACCCTTTCAGTGATAAATATTTTCTACAGCCACAGACTCCTTGCTCACACTGGCTGAGATTCTGTCCTTTCCTTGTGAGAGCACTGTCAGTGGTGTAGCAGTATCTAGTGTGTAGCACCTACTCAGCTTTCTAGAGGACCTTCGCTCTTTCAAGGGTTTGCAGGTTTTCCTCTGAAGCTGCATCTCATATTCAATATCCCTTGGGAAGCTGCTGTAGGGACTCCCAGAAGTTTTTCCCTTGGTGGAGTCATTGTTGTTCACTTTGTTTCATAGTGTGGTCTCTAAAAGATATTCATTGCACTATCCAAGACATTGAATGTGGGTCAGGCTAAAAAAAAATTTTGTAACAACCAAATTCAAATGTAGGCAGCATTTAAAGGAGGAGGAAAAATCCCCAAGCAACCCAAACCCATTCCCTTCCAATCCTTCACATACTCCTAAAAACAAAACAAAACAAAACAAAACAAAACAAAACAAAACAAAACAAAACAAAACAAACAAAAAACCAAAAACAAACAGGAAAAAAATCAAACAAAGCAAAACAAAACAAAACCAAAAAACTAAAGCAACAACAATAAACATGTAGGTACATGGTGCATCTATGCCAGGGGTGGGTGGCAGGTGAAGATGGTGGAAAAAGGAAAAGTGGTAGATGGCTAGGGTGAGGGAGTCCATTTTCATTGATTGAATTAAAGTCCTTGCTACTGAACAAGGTCTGTCCTTGAAAGTATTTCTGTGTCCAGTAAAATATGAGGAAAACATATCTGTCTGTGCTATTCTGGTCCCCACACTGACCTTCTAAAATGAGATTTTCAAAATATCACACTTCTAAATGAGAATAAGATGTAGCAGCATAAAAAGGCTTCCTCTGTGGCAGAGGAATAAATGTAATGCATAAGAATATATGAGTGTGAATTGGCAGTTTAAAATAAAATATAGCACATATGTTTGCATTTCTAGCACAGGAAAAGTTAAAACCCAAAATACCACCAACTTTTTGTAACAAACAGTTTTTATTTGCTACTCAGAGTGTCTTTCAGGAATTCTTCAGAACTGTCAGAGATAAACAGTTATCTGCATTGGCAAGTACCATACAAACATACATGCACTACAAACTGTGAAAATAGCTAATCCAAATGACATCCACTTCTCATTTTTTCAAGTGCCCAGACTGGCAAATTCCATAAAGATCAGGGAGGCAGACAGTGTTTAAGATTATGTTGTTTCTGTGTGTGCACATATTTTCCTATTTGGTCCCGGCAGATTTCGTACAAATCTCAATCTTAAACCATTTCTGTTAATGAACCATAGGGTGAAATTCCCCATCGATCGTACAGCTAGGAAGCAACAAACTCAGTCTGGCACAGTGAATCATAATACTTAGCATCTGAAGAGATAATTCAAAAAAGAGAGAAGTAAAAGTCAGAATCACAGTTATAGACATTTCCCCCTCCTGCTTCTCCAACTGCACCAAGTGTGAAATGATTTAAGGTCAAATCCTCACCAGGCAAAGCAATGTATGCTCAGTGCACCATGAAAACACCATCTTTATTATCATAGAACCTACTTACAGTGAAAAAAAGGAAAAATTTCAGTAAGCACAGCTTTACCAGAAAAGAACAACAAATTCTAAGAACATTCACAGCTGAGTGGTGCTGCTATAAAGATGATAACATTTCCCTCAACAGAAGCAATGCCTCCTTGGATCAGTCCATTATCTCCCTTATCTGCTACTTCAAATATCTTATTTACCTTCAAATATTACCATTTCTTTTCAGCCAACTAAAAATTAACTTAAGACTAGTTCTCATACCCAGACAATTCATTTACAAATAAAAAGTTTACCGATAAAACTCTAAAAAATGTGAAAGTCATTATTATTCTGAGGGTTTACAAAGGAACAACTTTTGCAAATGGATTTTTACAGTACTCTTAGCTATAATGGTTTCACTGGCATTTTTTTCTTTCTGTGAGCTCTTTGTTCTCTTTTCTTCTGTGTTTCATGGGAGGGGTGTGGATGTGAAGAGCACGCAGAGCCCCTGGCTGAGTGTTTACGTACACTAGGAGCATGCATGAAGGAAGCAATGAACTGTGCCCACCAGCTTCCCCAGAGTCTGTTGCAGAAGTCATCAATTTCTTTATGTCAGAGGCAAATGGTGTTTCGAGCAGAAGAAATAAATTCGTCAGCTTTGTGACTTAGGACTGAAACATGCTTTATGAGGAGCTATGTCCATGTCTGAGATTTATACTAGATCTTTTTTCCACTCCGAATTTTCTGAAATTTGGACATTTAAGAACAAAATTCTGCTCCCCTCCTGCTCTGATATTGATTATTCATAGTTGCTTGGAGTGCTCTAGAGGGAAGCCTGGGCATTGTTGCACCTCTGTCTATGCCAGCTGAGGAGAGGGGTTCCGGCTTTGACGTTTCCTGGCAAAAGATGACAGTGTGCCTGTTCCACCACCAGTTTGAAATGTGCTGGAACATCTTGTCTGTATCCTACCCCAAACTGTTGGCTTGTCACCTCATACACATTAACACTGGGATCCCCAGCTGCTGTGCCGGCTTGGGCCCTGATGCCCCCAAGGAGACTGATACAAACACCCAAGCTTAGGACCTTCATTTACACTCTCCAAGAGCCATGCACTGTTTTCAGACACATGGATTAGCCTCTCTGACCTGGACAAGAAAATAAAGGAATGCTGAAGCCTAGACACTGCAAACCCAAGATACCCAGTGAAGGTACAAGGATGTTTCAAATGATCTGCTTCTTCAAATCCTTTCCTGTCTTTCTATGATCCACATCTTACAGTAAGAATGAGCTGCAGTAACATCCTCATTTCAGTTGCTGCACATTCAGGGGAATGGCCTTGTTAACAATTTATTTTTGTAACAATATTTAAGATAACTGGAATAAAGAAGCAGTGTAATTGAAATTTAAAAAAGTGGTTTGATGCTTACACCATTAAATAAGGCCATATGATTTGGAGTTAATCCATTCTCCCTAGAACACTTTTTCAAAGCTAATAGATGAATTTACATGGCCAGAAATTTATTTTTCCTTACACTATCAGTGGATTCTGGTATTTTTATTTGATTGTTAGCTTTATAAGTGAGAATTAGGGTATTAAAATAAAACCTGACATTTTATCTAGGGGAAGAATGATTTTACTTTAACCTGAAACGCTTTTCTACTCTTTCATTTCTGTGGCGGTGTCAGAGAGTCAGGCTCATTTGTAAAATAATCCTGGACAAAAGAGGAATCCCAGAGGTTTAGTTCAGTCTTTCCTTAACTTTGCTGCTACTCAGACCAAGCCCTGTCCCAGATGAGCCATGGAAGCAGAGCCTCCTTGTATTCTCGTGCCTCCAACAAAAGCCTTAATACAAGAGAATCAGCATCTTGAGTATCACAGCAGTGACTTGAGCACAGAGAAATCCTGGGTGCAGCTGGTGAAATGTACAAGCACAAAAGATACAATACAATAGTGACTGTTGTGCAAAGGAAGTACAGAGACTTGTCTTTCTATGAATGCTCTTTATGTGTCTCATGCAGTGATATTCATTAAATGTTCTGAAGGCTACGAAAGGACCAAAATTTTTCCTATTTTTTATCTTGCTTTCACATGATTAATTACTGCCTACCTGTTAGAGTGTTGGAGTGGCAGTAGCTCCCGAGGGAAGCCAGCCTCAGCTGGTTGAATAAGCACTTCTCCAGACTGTAGCAAAGTGGAAGCAAATTGTATCTACAGCAGAAGTGCCTTCTGACATACCAGCCACTTTCAGACTGAAGAATTTTGCTTGCTTCCTTGTCCTGTGAAGTGTCAGGCAGCCCCTTCAGAAAATGTGGTAATTAAGGCAAAACCTAAGCAGAAATGGTACCTTTTTTATTGCTTTTGAAGGTATTTATCTTAATACTACTAATTCTTACATAATGATTTTTTTATTGAAAAAGTATTTGTCTAAGTAAGAATCAACACCATGTCTTAGTAAGCACTAAGACTACTCAACTGTTAATTACAATACTGCATAGATTAAATTAACTCATTGATTTTTTTTTTCTCAGTGTCTAGAATCTTGGCCCTTTATATTCTTGGCCCTTATATATAATATAGCAATATAATATCATATATTGCTATATTATATATAGCAACACAGGTTGCTATATTTTAAAGCAATTACTAAACCACATATGTGCATATGTATGCATGTATTTCTACCTGTAACAATTAAGTGATTACAATTGCTGCAATTAACAATCTACAGTGGTGGCCCACACAAAGCAAACAAACATCGGTTCCACATCATAAAAGCAGTCACTTAAAATAACATGATAAACAAAGGACAGGTCAACTGCTCACCAAATTAAGTGCCTCGGAATGATCAGTGCAGACAAAGCAGTGACATCAGCTATCCCTAATGCAGTCTTGGAAGAAGTCAGACAAGCCAGAGCAAAAGCCACTCCTTTGAAACATTTAATAAATATCAACACTCCACTCTCCTAAGAAAAAGAAACAAACAAGCAGACAGCAACAACTGGCTGAAGGCTGTGTTTTCTAGAAACAGCTTAATTATATCAACTTTGGATTTTTTGATTAATGTCATGAATAGCAACACTGACAGTATCAATCATTGCTAGAGTTTCTTCTGTGCATTTTACATCAAGAATAAGCTTTCTAACATTAACCTCAGTGAGAACTTCCTGCTGAAATCAATCTTCCCAGTTAAAAAAAAAGTGAAGTCAGGTGTGAGAAGAGGAAAATAAAATGCTTACAATACCCTTGTGTTTCTCCTGGTGAAGTAACACATTACAGATTCCAGGGGCTGGCAGTTTCTGCCTGAGGATTTTTAGTGACAACCAGTGCATTTATTGATTACCACCGCGTGAAGCCCAACAAAAGATCTAATAACAGAGTACTTAACACATAGCCTGGGGATCTATCTGGATGCTTAAAAATCTAGCACAAGAGTTAGGAAAGGATTTGTCAGGTGCTGTGGGACCCAGTTCTGCCGTGGTGGCACTGCCTGGTCCTGCCTGCCCCTTCCCGGCTTGACCATATTGCTGCCCTCACCTCTCAGCTTGCCTTCTCCTGGGGAGGAGCTCAGCTCTTGCTGCTCCCCTACAGAATCATGTAGGAGATGATTTTAATTCATCTCTTTTAAATGTCAAAGCACTTTCCCCAGCTGCACATGTTACATGGTAATGGGTTATTTCTTGGCCCTTGGTTCAAGGCCAGCCAGTACATTTCATGCTCAGTGTGGGAAAAGGAGCAAGAATTATTTTTCCTGCCTTTTTTCCATTCTGGTTTGTTCTGTAAGCAGAGCAATTATAGTCATGCACCAAAAAAGACTTTCCAGCTGTGGGAAGTCCCACAGGAGGAATTTTAAGGAAGAAACTGCCTCTAGAGTATTCTGCTAGAGGGTTGATCTCTGCTTAGTGTACTGCCAATGCAGATAATTGACCCTCTGTGAAAGGCACTACAGCACTGAGCTCCAGATGTGACAGCTGGAAGGATATAACAACATCTGTGACATTTACATGCCATCGAACAACTGACCCTCAGGAATCTCACCTCTCCCTGTGTCTCCAGTGGAAACACAATACCAGGCCAGGCCACACCTCAAGGTTTATCTCAAAGAAGTCCAAATATAGGAGGACAAAAACGCGTGGTGCTAAAATGGTAAAAAAGTCCTAAAGGTATTTCCAAGAAGTCTATTAAATGCTCAAGATGTGTTCAAGATGCTCTGGAATGTCCTAGCCCTGTGTTCAATATTGATTCACTTTGTATGTCCTGGCCAAAGAGCAGTACTCAGAGCAACATGTGATGTGCTTTTCTAAAGGCTTCTTGTCATGGGACTGGGCCAACTCTTAAAAAGGATGTTTTCAGTAGGATTTGCCCAAACCCTCTGTCAAAATATCTCAGCATTGCTCTAAATGATTAGAGATATTGAGAGGTTTTTCATGCATATATAGATATATGCACAAGCATAAAATACATCATCCAAATTTCTGGTGCTTTTTTATCTTTGGTGTAGATTGCAACACCTAATATTAGATAGAAGTAATTTGCTACTCAACTCTTCACCTTATACCTGCACCCATGTCCCTAATGCATGGGATCTGTCATGGACAGCACTAAGAATTTCAAACCACTCAACTAATTCTAGCAGCTCCCATCCGTTTCAAAATCCCAATTTGGCAGAATCATGTTTTCTCCTTCCTCTCCAACTGTGCAATTCATACACATTCCTGGAGTTGCCTTGCCTCAAAATGTCCTGATGTGAAGGCTGGATTCGGTCCAGAAGCAACAGGACAAGAAAGATTTACTGACCAAAGCGCAATTTTGCTCCAAGTTTTCCAGATCCCGAAAGTCCAGATCCCGAGACTACATATCCTCTTATTCAGTAAAGGACAGTGCTAGAGGCAGTGGGATACCAGCAAGAGGAGTGGAAAGGCAGGGGTGGGCAATGGTGCAACCAGGACTGGTGCAATGAAGCATCCTAGCTCCCACCGTCCTTTTCTGGCTCCAGACACACCTTCAAAACCTCTGAGGCAGCAGGAAAAATTAAGTCCAGCAGTAATTTGCAAAGGAAATACAAATAGTGCAGTAAGATTATTTCACTAAATAATTTCTTTTGCTCCACCACAATAGTACCTTTCCCGATTGCTGCTAAAAAGGACTGTAAACTCCACAGGAGACAGGCTGAAAAACACCCCTAGAAGTTACTTGTTGGCTGGTCTTCAGCACAGAAGCTCTGCTGGAGTCCCGCATCTTTGAATAAAGGGTGTGCACCACTACCACTCTCTTAATCTTTCAGAAAGGCTGTGGAGAAAGAAGGGCTGCCACTAGGATGTTGGACATGCAAGCACTTATCTGCATCCCAGGCATATGAAGAACATTTTTTGTTGGTTTTTTTTTCCTTTTTGCTTATTCCCAAAGCAAACTGCAGATTAGTTTTAACTCCTTTATTTTGAGCTGGCAGTATGAGCACAATTTACTTAACTTTGACATCTAGCACCTGAGTCCACATCACTTATTAACAGCAACAAAAGCCTGAGGCAACCCTAGAGGCTAAGACATTTAACAAAGAGAATATTACATCAAATCTGCGTTGTCTTAAGGTAAGTTTGTTCCTGAGTTCACTCCATGGTTACACCACTGGCTTTCCTGAAGCAGTATCGATTTTGAAGAATTAAAATATGTTTAGTGGAAAGAAAGTTTCAAATTTCGTATGCGAATTCCAAGCGTTTTAAGGGCATGTTTCAAGACGTGACTATGTTCTTACAAAGAATATACTCCACTCTGGTGAGACCCCACCTGGAGTGCTGCATCCATTTCTGGAAGGACATGGACCTGTTGGAGCAAGCCCAGAGGAGGCCATCAAGTTGATTAGAGGGATGAAGCACCTCTCCTATGAGGAAAGACTGAGAGAATTGGGATTGTTCAGCCTGGAAAAGGGGAGGCATATGAGTGACTTAATTGCAGTCCTGTGGCACCTGAAGGGAGCCTACAAAAAAGATAGAGAAAAACTTTTTACATGGGCATGTAGGGACAGGACAACAGAGAATGGCTTTAAACTGAAAGAGAATGGGTTTAGATTAGATCCTGGGAAGAAATTCTTTCCTATGGGGTTGGTGCAGTACTGGAACAGGTTGCACAGAGAGAAAAGTTGTGGATGCCCCATTCCTGGAAGCAACCTGACCTAATGAAAGTTCCTTGCCTACAGCCAGGGATTTGGAACTAGAAGATCTTTGAGGCCTGTTCCAACCCAAACCATTCTATAATTCTATGATAATAGCTTTCTTTGCACTACAGGTACCAAAAACATGATTATTCTTGTGTTTAAAATTATTTTTCACAGAAATGTTGGAAGAATCATGGGTGTTGGATGGAATAATGGAAACTGTTTGCAGTTCCTTTGCAGATATTACCATGATCAATACCGGTTCAGCTGTCCTTTATAGGATGCTAAATACTAGCTTTTCCTGTGACTGGCATCTGAATCAAAGTTTTCTTCAGCAGCACTGCAAGTTTTTGACATGGCTTTTTGAGTGATCAGTTTATCTTATAAGAACTTTCAAAGTAAGATCTATTAAATCAGGTACTCAAAGATTTATCATAGCTACCCACCACTTCTTCTTCTGATGAAACACTGAAACAGGTGCACTTCAGAGGAGAAAAAAAGAAATTCCAGCAGAAAGAACATGAAAGCAGAAGACAAGTTGTCCTCAGATATAGCCACCTGTGATTGGCACAAAACCTTAGTATTTAGTATATTTAATACAGTTGTATTTTATTTAGAGCACATATTTATATTTATTAAAACATTAGTGATTTTAAACCATATCTTTCTTTGATCATTATTTAGTATATTTATTTAGTATGAGCCACAAACCGTTAGTATTTCTGAGCTGCAATGAAAACTATGCCACTTCGTTACATATTTTCCATCACAACTAAAGTAGAACATGAGTAACCATGCAGTGCCTTCCTGCAATCCAATGCCAAAGAATCCATCCATCCATCCATCCATCCATCCATCCATCCATCCATCCATCCATCCATCCATCCATCCATCCATCCATCCATCCATCCATCCACAGGTCCCTGCAGGAGTGAGTTAGCCCTTTCACTGGTCTCATGTTACACATCCTCTGTCTGGAACGGCTCAGATAAACTAAATGGCAGGCAGTGAGATAACCCGAAGGGCAAAGAACAGGAACTCCCCACACAACTGTTTATGACTGGCAACAGTGACTGTAGGAATTCATCCATTCATCCCTACAGAAGTTTGAGGTTCAGAAGAGGAAAAAGGAGAGGAAAAGAGAGTGAGGAGAAAGTTGTGTGCCTTGCACACACTGCTGGCTACAAGTGCATACTCAAGCCATTACCAGGGTACCATTAGTGTACTGTAGACCTGCATTTTAGCTTGGTTTATGATTAGTGCGCACATAAGACCTGGTGCTAAAACAAAGAAAATTATACGCAGCCAGTGGGAGGCAAACAAAGGGGTTTGGGCTTTACCTATACCTTGGACTAAGACTCTAAAGCCCTTTGCCTTCTTACAGAATATCGTATCAAAAGGCACTATGTAAGACAAGAAATTTGTAAGAGTTAACTTCTGTGGAATTAAAAAATGCTAGAAATAAAATCCTTTTACCAAAGATGGAGACCACTTGTCAACACAACTGTTGATTAATGACCTGTTTCAATCAAATATTTAAGCCATTCTAGTCTAAACTGCATAAAGACAGAAAAAGACATTAAAAAAGCCCTCTGTGTTTCTTGGCAACAGATTGTTTGGTTTGTCAGAGCGAAATGCATTTTCATAGGACCCCTGATGGAGCTTAGCAAGAAGGTAATACACACAAAAGTCATTTCACTTGGCAGGTTGAACTAAATTGTTGCAGAATGATGAATGATAACACTACATTTTCATATTTACATAGTATTTATATTATTTGTACAGTACCTTTTTAAAATAGTAGCACTTCTAGATTTTCAGCAACAGAACCCTAAGAACTTACAGTACCTCTGTACTGTAATCCAGAACTGTGCTAAAATGGCCAACAGGGACTTAGACCTGAAAGGAATCAAATTTCCCAGCTGGCTGCAAGATACTTTTGGCTTTTTAATTACATGAAATTCTGCGAGACTACTGGAAACAAATGTATGCTTCCTCTGTATTTCCTTCTCCCAGCTTTTGGATGAATAAATTGCAGTCTTCCAAACGCTACAAACACAAGAGTTCACTGCACTTCCCGTGCTAATGATACGGGAATTGCATGGTGTAGTATGGCAATGAACACAGCATGTGATCGTGGCTATAAGCACTGTGTGATCACAGACACAACTCCACACATGGCCACAGCAGCAAATCTTTGAAAATGAATCGTTAATTATATAATATATACTCCAAATAAGTCACTTTCCAATTTTTGAATACAAATATTTATGGCATTACAAGGCTTTATGTTCTCCTGCATTTATCGGTACCTCATTCCAAAAGCACAGGATTTTGAAAGAAATCAAAGTTTCATTAGAGAGAGGAACTCAGCATTAGATGGTCCACAGGTCTCCCCCAACAATGGACCTTAACAAACAGACATCACCCACCAGGTGGACAGAAAAGAGCCAAATCTGTATGTCATGCCAGTCTTCCAGATTTTCTAAGCTGTGGCTGGAGATGTTCACCAAACTCAACCTCTGTTGATGACTTCCTCTCATCTGACTTTAGGACCTTGCTTTTTAGCTGAGCTGTGCAGTTCAAGCAATAAGAAGCCAAGACCTACGAGCAGCTTCTCTGGCCACTGAAATTTTGGGGTCAGGTCTGTTGCTGAGATGAATTTGCCTCAGCTGAGTCACTCAAGGAAGGAATTACCTCCTTGCACACCAGTGAGTCTCTTCCACTTAATAACAACTGAGCTGCCAAAGCTTTTTGTAATCTGAAACCTATCTGCAGGTTTTTCAGAGATGTCAGACCCCCTGGACTCCAGCAAACCCTCCTGTGTAATTTTGTCTGTGTGCACAGAGTGCAAGAGTGCAGCCCAGGTGAGGGGTGGCACCGGGCACCGTGGTGTGACACACAATGCTGCAAGTCCTTGGCAGAGCCCTCGCTTGGGGGATTGACTTTGGGATCCTGGGGCAAACTGAAAACAGACAAAAATGCATTTAGGGTCAATCCCAATATTTCCCTCATCAATATTTTGATGGGTATTTCCCCCTTCTTAAACACCTTCTCTCAGAGGTGCTACCACCATCACTGATGGGCTTGGGCTTGGCAAGCAGTGGGTCTGTCTTGCAGTTGGCTGCTTCACTGGACATAGGGGTAGCTTCTAGCACCTTCTCGCAGAGGTCACCTCTTTAGCCCCCCGCCAGCTACCAAAGCATTGCCACACAAACACAACACAGGTAAATAAACTTTACATCTGACAGATTTTTACCAAACTTGTGAAAACTAGTCTAACTTGTACATAAATGCTAATTTTCTATAAATACATTTAAAATTAATTTTTTTTTAAGTTTAGGGCTTTTCCACTATGTCAAAGAAGATGGTGATGCTTTCTGCCCCAGAGAAACCAAAATATGGTTTGTGTATTATTTAAATTAATAACAAATTACATAACTAGTTGAAGTAATTTTATGTTACAGTTTGGGAAGGGAGCAGGAATTACTGATATCTCAGGGGAAATGCAAATAAGAAAATGTAATTAGTCATATTCGTTTCTGGCCAAAATATTAGATTTTGTATCTATACATTTATCAAAGGTTTTACTAAGTGACAACAACTAGTGACAACTTTCGAATTGTAACCAAGAGATAGCAATAACGACGTTTGGCTGTTGCACATCTTATATCAGGTAGTGCATTTTCTGCAGTGCTGAGGAGACTTCGTGATGAGTCTCAAGACAGGTCTCAGGAGATGAAGCATCTTTTGAAAATCCAGGATCCATTCTTGAAGCACTCTGTTCTCCAGCATTAGTCTGACTGATTTGTGATACCTGATACGGATGTGTGATTAATTCACAGCAAGGCAACAGAAGATTTGTCCTAAAAAAACCAAAAAGGGAATACTGTTCTAAACTGCCTCTTTTTTCAGCGAAGATGCACAGCACTCTGCAACTGACTTCTGTTTATACTCAGTGCCACTCCTGGCTTCTCCAAGAATTTAATTTCACCTGAATGTAAGTACCATTGCAGAAGTAAACCTTGCTGGCCACCCACAGATAGCTTTCAGATGTCTCCTGCTAGTGATGGTACCAAAGTGCAGCTTGGCTCTGCTTAAGAGCTGACCTCCTGAAGCAGAGCTTTCACACCTCCTGCACAGTGTTCTGCACACCAGCAGACTGCAGCAGCCAACACGTGCCCGTAGTCTGGCTGCATGGGGCACTGCAGACTTTCTTCTTGTGCTGGAAGACCTTTCAGACACAGTGTAGAGCTACCAGAACCTCTGCAGCCACCAGCAGAGGTGTGACGGTCCTGGACACATCTTGGAGATGTTTCTCAGTCTGGGGGAGAGCTGGGAGCATTTGTGGCAGAGCTGGCAAACAGCTTACACTCACAGAACATTTTCAGAATTAATTTCTTTCTGAATTTTGCACTGATAGATTTCTCAATTTTCAGGTATCCTATTAGATTAAGACCTAGTCTGAAGCAACTGTTTTCCTCTGTAACAAATGCCATGAAGATAAACTCCCTGTGTGAATTCTGGCAGGCATGATCTGCATAGCAAAAGATCTGTAATTTTTCTTTATTCAAAGACCACAGGTCTACTTACCTGTTGAGTTTTCATCAGGCCTGGATGGTACCATTTTACAGACTTTGATTTTTTTTTGAAAACACGTGTTTACACATCTTACCAGTTTCACTTTTCTTCCGACGTCTGCAGATACTTGTTTTACAGACTGTTTTTCAAACTGAAGCAAATGCACTGGATGCAAAGCCAACCTGTGTAATTGTAATTACTATTTTTGGGTGTACTATGACGAAATAAACACTTTCAGTGCTTTTACTATTAAAAACATACATATGAGTCTCTATTGGAAAGAAATCAAATATGAATATATTGATGGTGTATTTCAGGGCTAAACATCAAAATGTGTAAGACTAGTTCAGCCATTCGGAAACTGTTGCATTGTTTCATCTTTATTTTTCAGATACACAACTGAAAAAACCAGCCTTAATAAATGCAAAATAATGAATGCCCCTCCAGAATTTCTTGAAAAGTTCTTGTACAAAATAATCAGATTAAATTTATCTGTTTGAAGAAAGTAAAGTTCCCCCCACGTGAGCAGAAGCTTAGGGGGGTTTTTAGTCAGTATTACAGAATTTCCAAACAAACTACCAAGAATAGCTATCCCTACTAAATAACTCTCCAGCTTTTCCATGAACTTGGACCAATATCCATAGTTAATAATCACTCTTTCCCCAACCCATAACTCTGGGCAGCAATATTAAAATGCACTAATTTGAGCTAACTCTGCTACAGGATTTCAAGAAGAGAGGTTATTTTTTCCCTTCCTTTGACAGGTTATTTTAAAGTGTCAATTCAAATTTTTGGCTTTACATCAAATTTTGCTGCAGAAAAGCTGTTTCTATTCTCCACAGGGCTGTTAAATGTAGAAGTAATATACTTCATTCTCCACAAATTGTAATTTTTCCATTATACCATTACTCTATTTTTCCACCATGCTCTTGACAGCCTTCTTGGCTCTGCCTTACCGGAAGAAAGGGGTTTATTCATTGGTTTTGTCTTCATCACATTTTCACCACAAAAGAGGCGGCAGCCTTTTGTGCACACAGCTTGCTTTGCAGCAGAAAAGAGAAGAGCAGTAGCTGTGGCTGCACTGTAAACACATATAAGGTTCACAGCTCTGTATTTCATGGGAAGAATAATCTAATAACTGCAGCAATTATAATAATGGCATCAATGCGTGCAGTGACATTTTACAATGCAGGAAGGTTTTCAGACCAACCTCGACTCCAAGCATCCCTGTGTGAGAAAAAATTCCTCTGGATGGTCTCTGTCTGAAATGTCCTATGAAGAGAACAAGGATCTATTTTTTTTTTTTTTTTTTCCCAATGACTGCCATCTTACTGCAACAAATCTCTCTATCAGCATGTCTGCCTGGACAATAAGGTGCTGCTAAATGGCAGTCACACTTCATAAGCTCAGAAAACTGACAGTATTAAATGATGTATCAATATAAAGCAATTCACTAGGAAAATGCACAGTGCAACGAATCTGTTCTCCCAATTTTAGATGCTTAATTTCTCCTTAGAGCCTTAACCCAAGGTCTGAAGTGCAGTGGTACTTCAGTTAATCCCAGGTGGGGCAAGGCGCCTGGGTAAAGTGAAGACTTCTGACCTGAGCTGCACAGGATTCAGGCTGTGTCCAGCAATATTTCCTCTGCAGTATAAGCTATTCTTGTTGTGTCAGCTCAGGACATTGGAAAAGCAAAACATTTAGAAATGGGATATCATATCCAACTTACCATCATAATTGTTTGGGAATAGAGAGACAATTGCTGTGTTTTTCCTCCTTAGCCAGGAGTGAACCTGCCATTTCAGATTTTAAAACCAATTAATCATGGCTCCAATCAGTTTTGATCAGTAAGCAAATGTTTCATTCCATTCCCTCCCTTGTATAACTTTATTAAAAGCAGGAGTCAGATTTTTAAGATTAGTTGGTTGGATGTTTGGTTTTGAGAGCATTTGCCTTCCAGAAACAGCTATTTTAGAGGCCAACATGTGCTGGCAAGGGTGAGCACAGCAAAACTCCCAGGCAATGAACTGCAACATCTGCCCTGGGAAGGGGGCTGCTCTCCTCATGGAGCACAAAATCATTCTACCATTGTTTCCTTCAGCTTTCCAGTTTTAGAGAAAGCTTCAAACTGCTCTCCTAAAAAAGGGGATCCCTTGCCAGAAGTATTGAGAGAGATTACAGGAGAGACTGGACTGTCCTCAAGGCAGCTTGGAAGGATATCTGCTGAACTTCCTACAATCAGGAGCTCACAGCTAGTCTTGTGCAAGGAGAAGGTTTTAATGTGTTTGCTTGCCCCTGCACAGGATTCAGAGCAGCTGGTAGGATTAAACACTTACCATTCCTTTCCTGCTGCACCAACAGTTTTTGCCATCTGTATGTTAGCAGCCTTAGCTTTATAACATTCAGTGTTATAATTGTCTCCGGGGGCTGAAAGATGACTGAGATATAAGCCTTTATAAAATGAGCATTTTCCAAATCACTGTGCCATGAAACAGTCACTTCAGCTAACTGGGAAAAAAATATACTAGTACAGAAGTTCAGGTGAACTTGAAAACAAAAGAGAAAAGAAAATCATACAATGAGGTTGCAAACGTCTCATTCTGTTCTGTTGTATCAGGACTTCAGTGGGACAAATGGCTGGAAAGCCCCAGAAAAAACCCAAATCCATTCCAGACTCAGTTTATACCCATACTGAGCCTGATGAGAGATTTCCTGAGCACCTAGTGCAGGTCCTTATTCAGCAGGCAGCTGCCTTGTAGGTTCTACAGAAGTGAAAGTCTCTTAGCCCACCTTGAATATCAGGTGTCAGTGGAAATAGCTGCATGGAGGTGCCAACAGCTCCACATACGCACTGGCAGTGTAAATGGAAGTACTCAATTTCACTTGCGTTTGCAGCACGGCTCCACTGGCTTTAAGTCAGGCCTTAACTCTTAAGGCCTTGAAATAACCGTGCAAAATTGTAGGGTAGTTATTAACACTGTTGGGAGAAGTAATGCTGTCAGAATCTCTCAACAGGTTCATCTGTTCTTTTCTTGATCTTCTTTCTGCTTTAAAAAGACTGATGACAAACAGAGGATGATACTCTTTTGCCTACCAAGAGATCCAATGTATTGAAGCTGCAGCTCAATTATCTGTGAAGCTTTTCAGAATCTTCAGCACTGCAGCAAAATTTAGCGTGGATTAGCTTCCAGCTGGGAAAATAATAGGTAGAAGTTTTGTGCCTCTATTCATGGGAGAACAAATACATGGATATTTCTACATAAAATAGTAGCAATTTCTTTTCTGTGTATAAATAATTGACGATAACTTGATGTAAGGGAAGGTGGTAATGATTTTGAAATTCAGTCCTGTACCTGCAACATTATATGCCTAAATCTTTTGGTCTCATTCACATATTTAGCCTTATTCCTTCAACCCAGAAGAGCAGAGAAATTACTACAGTGAGCATTTTTATCTGAAAATTTATTTCTAGGTTGCTGCAGCATTTGCAGCACCTAAAGTTAGAAAAACAAAAGCTTGGGGTTCAAATTCCATGGCCTGCTACAGTCTGCTTAAATTACTGCTGATCAAAACCCTATGTAGCCACTGTGAATTACACTGGAAATGAGTAAAACCTGTGATTGTCTTGTCCAGAAATTTGAAGTGATGCTTGTAACAATTTCACAGTGTTTTGGCTCAGGCTGAGCATGCTTAAAATGAAATTATGTACCTAGAGCCCTATTGGGAACTTTGTGATAATATCAGGAGTGTGCTGCTTTTCCAAGAGAAAAAGAACACTATGCCAGGTCCTCAGCACCAAAAAATTTAGTTCTCTGATGGTCCTACAGGACAAGCTACCCACTGCTGTCAGCTGGGGCTTGGGCCGGTCAGGACAGGTCCTGGCAGGACTGACAGCTTACAGCTGAGCAAGAGGGTAAGCAGGACGCTGCACTGAGCTGTTGTGTTCCTCAAGGAAAAGAAGTCACAGAAGCACATTTTCTTGTTGCACTTGGGGATTTATGATGGATGTGCACTTTTGAAAGCTCTGTGAGGTAAGATAGTACCATTTCTATGTGACTTTTTTCTGAGGTAGCTTTGACATTCGTTGTAGTTTCCTGGTATACTTTAAGCATCCTTGTTTTTGTGTTGACTGGGTTTTACGGGTGCTCTAGTTCCTACCTGTATTGTGTACCAGCAAGTCAGTTCTCACAGCCGTTGCCAGTGAAGAGCATTTTAACCAACATTCTCATCCAGTGTTGTTATTAAACCTAGGATTAAATTCTGGCTGCAAAAATCTTGTTGATGAGGGTGATAGGGAAGGTGAGAAAGACAACTTATTTGTAGCTGAATGGTTTGAGCACAAGGTACTGGTTGTTTACTTGCTATGTAAACTGAGAAATATGAATGCCCAAGCTCTGCTTTTTTTTCCTTCATGGTTGTACTTTTTTAGCTGTTTTCCCAAGCTATTATGCTTGCACCTGACAGGTTGTACTCTAGTGTGGGAGGAATAAGTCTGAAATGTCATCCCAGAATATCCCAGAATATCTCTGTCACCGTGTAGGGTTTTTTCAGTAGGTGCAGAAAACTGCACTGTTGGAAAGGAGAGAAAATGATCCACCCTAATTTTTTTTCTAACTGAGGAAAACACTGAGGAAGAAGAAAGTGCCTGTGCAAAGGGCATATGGGGGTGGGGGGAAAGTAGGGAGTGAAACAATTCATGTATTTACATTCTGGGATGAGGAAATGAATGATATTCCCCAACACTCCAGTTGATAGTACCACAGTGGTAGCTGATTAGAAGAGGAAGCATTTATGTTAATGAGCTTATTTTGTGATTCAATTTCTTTCAGCTTCTACCATCTGTTTTAAAATTCATGTTTCTGTTAGGGCACTAATAAGTACACGTGGTTCAATGCTGCATGCTAGTCACCAGTAGCTCTAGCTGATTTAAATGAAAATTGTATTTTGCCTCAATACGGTCTGCTAGATCTTGTCCCTGTTTGAATTAGAATTTCTGGGAAATGCTGGAGAGAGAAAGATTTATAGCAAGATATGTTCGCATGTCTCTTCTGCTTTGTTTGAAAATGGTCTGCCAAAAATGAGGCTGAACTTCGTGTTGTTTGGAATTGTGTTCAGGGCCAGGGGACTCATTTATGGTAGGCCAGTGTCTGGCTTTCTTCATTAGCTGCTGCATGGCAGTTTTCATGATTAAAAGTGGCAGTGTTTGGGCATTTCCTTCATCTTATAAGTGAAAATTTATCTGGCTATAACTAAACACAAGTGTTCCAAAATGGGAAGTTAATTTGTTGGTGAATGTGAAGTTTCTTCCTAAGCAAGGAAGAAAGTCAGTGGTTTTGAACAGTTTCATGAAACTCTAATCAAAGAAGTGATGGTGAATGTTTTGCATTCAGGTTTTGTATGAAACTTTTAACACCTAAGACCTCCAGTGGCTATAGCACGAAACCAGTCTGATGGTGGATGCTTTCAGCAACATCACACCCCATCCCTCAAACCTGAGTGTTTAAGTTTCATTTAAGACTTTTCTGCTATCAGTAGAAGAGCTTGTGTGAATGTGTGTGTGAAGCATTTTTTTATGCAGCTGTTCAAACTGATGGCAAGGAATAGGCAGGAACAGGAGGAAATGTGGGGTCCTCAGCTCAGTCACGCAACAGAAACAGAAACTTCTTTACTTTTGTTTGTTTGTTTGTTTTGTTTTGTTTTGTTTTGTTTTTTTTTGTTATAGCCATGTGAATTGCTATTGCTTTCCTCTAGAGCCTGCAAGAAGCAGAGAACACAGTCAAATGCTGAATTTGTTTGGTTCCTGGAGATCTGTATGACTCACCTCTGCTAAAATTAGCTAATCTTGATTTGTAACTTGTTGCTCAGTAAACACAGTTAAAAAAAAACCTGAAAGACCAATCATCATCAAGGGAAGGTGTTGATTTTTATTTTTTCTTGAAGGCAAACTTGAAAATTAATGCCATTTACCAGTATTTCTGATCATGTCACAAGATGGACTGTGGCTGAGCAAGCCGCAGTATTTTATATCTCTCCCTGGTGTCACTTCAGCCTCGCTGCTGCTGAGTGATATGTGAGAACATATAAACCTTAAAAAGGGATTTTTGCTGCAGGTTTGAATCCCAGTAGACAGTACCTTTGTTTTAGAGCAGATGCTGGCCAGTGTGAAAATGGGAATCAGCATTAACCTTGCCATTTAAACTTTTAGTGACAGATATAATCATTACTAATTTAACCAAATTTAACAAACTTCAATAAATGTGTCTTTTTAAAGTTAAGGTTTTTCTTTTAGTTTTTTTTCATGTGAAGGCTTTCTTTCTTTGAAGATGCTTGTTGAGATAATAGTTTTTGCATTTGAAATAACAGCTGCACCAGCCAGGAGAGTTCTAACAGCTTTTGTGCTACAGAAAACTAGACACATCTTCCCAAAACTGTAGATTCTTTTTCCTGAAAGTGTGACCCTTAACTTAATTTTAACTTAGTTCAATTCATAGTTGGACACTAATACTAAGCAGCTGAAGAAGATCCCTGGATTTGCATTTTTATACCTTTTTTAGTACCAAAAAATTTCATCGTGACTAAGGTCATTTTGAATGTAGTAATAGAACTTAATCAGAAATAACTGTCTTTAATACTGAATGTTAGAAATCATATACAAGTCTTATATCTTAAAAGAACTTATTTGCAAAGAGGATTAGACGGGACCTTCTAATTCTCATTCCATTTCATCTGCTTTACTAATAAACTATAAATACTCATTTGAGTTATGTCACACTCACCATGCACCTGATCCCAAGAGATGCTGAGTGTCTGAGCCCATGGGGACCATCACTGATGCCCTGCTCTAGCATCACTCCTGCTTTCTGAGCAGTCCGCTTTAGCCAGAGCTCTTCTGCCCTCTCTTGTCCTGACTTTGGTTATATGCAGTCAGTGTTTCCCTTCCAAGCTGGCCTCCAGTATACTGCAGTTCTTTCAATGTTTGTGCTAGAAAAAGGTGCCGTAGCTGCAGTAGATTTCACAGGACATGAAACTCGTGGGGGCATGCCTGTACTTAGGTTTCTGCTTCGTGTATTCACTTGGGCCTTACATGCATGCAACAAATCCATGTTTCAGGAGGCATTGTATAACATGAAGTGAGATAAAAATTTTAGGTGTTTGTGTCCTGTTGTGGTTTATACTGGCAGTCATGGGCGGGGAGGAGGGAACACACAGACAGAAAAATTTGGGATTTCAGCACCAGTACTGAGTGAGTCATGCACAGCTAAAATTTGTCCACTTGATGTGTCACCAGCCCCCACCTTTTGATAATATGGAAGGTTGGTGAAATTGGTGAGAACTCTGCTTTGGCGTTTGTCATAGTTAGGGGTTTGCAAACTATTGCTAAAAATGCCACTGTGAGGTGAGACTTGAAATGGGCGTGGGTGGGGAAACAGAGGACAGGGACAATATATTAGGGGCACCCCGTGCAAATGGGACGGCGATGGCATGAAATTGCTGCTGCTGCCTCTGCAACACTTGCATGCAGGGAACAGGAGTACGGACACAAGCTGAAAAGCATATTTCAGGTAACTGCATCCAAGCAGTTTTCCTTTTAGTGTTTTTTACAACACTACAGTGCAGCACTTCACCAATAAATGAGATTGATAGAAGGTGCCTCAGCAATTATCCAGGATCAGTCGCCAGTTTTCCTGGGCCTGCCAGAAATAGGCTGTGAACCAGGATACTCTGGGGGCTTCTCACTGTACAAACACATGATCACATCCAGTTGTAGAGTGGGGAAGCTGAGGAAGTCATGAAGGAAGAAAACAGCTGGAAGCTGTTTGCACTGAAGAACAGTTTACCTGATATACAATTACCCCTAGTCTCCTCCTGAGATTTTCCCTAAGAAAGTGGGAGCCATTGCTTGAGATGAGATGGACAGCATTGCTGGAGAAGGTCTGGTGGTGGCCAGCTGCTCTTTCCTGGGAACAGACTGAAGGGAGTCATAGGTTTGGTAAGTCAGAAGCAGTGCCCTTGCTGAGGCAGGTTGAGCCTGGGAATTTCCCCGTGTTTGTGTGTCTCTGCTGCTACATTTGACAGATGGCTCTGCTCAGACAGCTTGTAAAGACAAATAGAAACAGTCTTGGAAAAGTGGGAGGAAAACTAAATGGATGAAAAATACCCAGCAAGTCCTGTGTTCATCAAACCATGCACTTACTGCAATATTACAAACTTCTGAGACACACACATCAAACTACACTAAAACAATATACAGCAAGCTTGACAAAATTTTATTTCTCTTCTGGTTTTATGAGATGCCAGAGTTCCCCTGAGGCATATTTACAAGTTCGCTTTGTGACTAGTTCAGTAGGAAACCATTACTTAATTGGTTGGGGCAGGGAGGTTTAGCTCCAGCAGCCAAAGTTCTAAGTAAATCCCATGACAAAAAGTTTCAACATATTGATGAAAGCTAGTGATGTTGGCATTTGAATGATGTATGTATTAGAAAATAAAAAGGCTAGGGTTAGTGCTTTCTTTTAGTAAAGGGTGGGGAGGGCTAAGGTTATTGCCTGTGAATAAACAGCTATGTAACTGTCTCAGAAAGAGTACAGGAGTAAAATCAGCTGTGATTAAACCTTGGTTGCAAAATGTGAGGAAGTCCTAACTCAGAAGAGCTAAGCTCTGGGACAAACCCTTGTCATAGTGACTGAGCAGTGGTGGTCAGCAAGAGGAAGGGGACTTGGCACATGGAGGGAACAGAGCTGGGTGCTCCACATCCTTCCTTAGCATCTTCATAGGTTTCCTGGTCTTCCTGAAAAGAGAAACCTCTACTGTGGCAGCTCCCTGGTGGTGCTTATTTGAAAAGAGCAAAGAGATGATAAATCAAGCCCAAAATACTTCAACTGTCTCATTTTATCTCCACAGTAAGATACTGAAAGTTTCTTTGAGATGCAAACCAATAATAATCTATACAATATTTAACTATGTATCTAAGAAAATACATAATTATATTTTTTAGGTTGAGTCTTCTATTAGTACGTTCCAGATTGTGTTGGGATGCTGATCAAGCATGATTTCAGGAGATGTAAAAAGGACCGAAGAAAAATAATTTTAACTTGCTTAATTCTAGCTTGTGGCTCTGCTGTTGTTCTGTGTTTAACTCATTGAACACTTCACAGGCTTCTTTTTTTTTCTGGTCATATCTAAAAAATATTCTTTGATATAGCTAATGAAAAAAGAAACTGGATTTCAGCTATGCCCTCTAAATGAAGACTTGTAAAATCATTTGCTACAAACTATAGTGTGGTAAAATGCAATTAATATTGTGATATGACTCGGAAGAGACCTTTCCCAGTCTCCAGCACATAGGCTTGCCCTCACAAATGTACTGTTCTGAAAAGCTAATGCATGTGCTGGACACACTAAAATGAAAAATATAAGCTGATTTCTCCTCACCCCAAGCTGTCACCAAGCTATAACAAGTTATTACAAAAAGTGGTGCAGGTCTTTAAGCCTTCAGGTTCGAAGTGTATTGCTTGCTGGCATGTCA
Organism: Dasyornis broadbenti; assembly: GCA_013397935.1. NCBI lineage: Eukaryota > Metazoa > Chordata > Aves > Passeriformes > Dasyornithidae > Dasyornis > Dasyornis broadbenti. The sequence goes on along the minus strand of VZRN01001305.1, from coordinate 2,932,636 downwards.
GCCGACTGCAGGGACACCCTTACATTACACCCGGCAGCTTCTTACATTACATCCTTCACTAGAAACTTCTACACAAAAACCAGCACTACCGTGTTGCCAATTCCACAACCCCTGGAGCAGTTAGAAAGGGATGCAACTTACACCTTTTTGGATACATTAGGAGGAGTATACAAATGTGATTTTACACAGTTTTAAAAGTTGTGAGACTCATTTTAATTCAAGCCCAGCCAAGGTTAAAGCAAACAAAAATATTTTTCTTACGAAATTCATACAGTTTATAGAAGTTTTTGAAGACGCAGGACAGAAAGGAAACTGCATACATTCAAGATGTCACAGGAGACAACATTTAAAGGTTTCTCCTCCCACTGCTCAATGAGAAGCAGACCTACCCCACATGAACTGCCAGGACTCATGCTGTGCTGAACATCTGTCATGGTTTAGCTTGGCCCAGGTTTTTCTAGTGGGGGGGGGCCCACAAAGATGGCTCCTCTGTGAAGCTTCTCGAAGCCTTCACCATGTCCAGCTCTGAGGTGATGGACAGCCTGCTGGCCAAGCCTGGGCCAATTAGAGATGCTGGTTACGCCTCTGTGAAAAACATATTTAAGACGAAATCAAAACAATGGGTGCACGCACTTTTCCTCAGCCAGAGGAGGAGGAGTAGGTGAGAGTATGTGAGGGGAAACAACATGGAGAGACCAAGGTCAGTGGAGAAGGAGGGCGAGGGGGAGCTCCAGGCGCCGGAGCTCTGCAGCCTCTGCAGGCCGTGGTGAGGCCCATGGTGAAGCAGGGGGTGCCCCTGCAGCCCATGGGGGCCCACGGGAAATGCTGAGATCCACTCGCCCATGCCAAAGCGAGTGGATACCCTGAAAGTGGCCGTGGTCCAGAGGGAGTCCTAGTGGAGAAACAGGCCTTGACTTGCACCCTGAGACTGAACTGAGTGTCCCACATGGAGTGGGTGGGTGCCTGAGAGAGAGAGAGAGAGAGAGAGAGAGAAGCCCAGCAGAAGTCCGGTAAAGAGAAGAAGCCTTGCTCCCGAGATGGAAACGGCCCGGCTCAGAGGTCTGTACCCCGTGGAAGATGGACCCCACGCCGTAGCAGTTTTGGGGAGACTGCTTGCCTGTGCGGGGACCAGCATCACTGTAGCAGTGTCGGGCGGGCTGCTGACGGTGAGATCCATGGCTACGCAGAGGAAAAGAGCCTCTCCCCGGGCAGGGGAAGAAGATCTGGGTGATGAACTGACCTAACCCCCGCCCATGCCTTGTTCCCTTGTGCAGCTGCTGGGAAGGAGGGAGGGGGGTGAGCGAAGAAACGGTGGCCTTGAAGGGTTTATTTTACCTCTCATTTACTCCTCTGACTCTGTTAGTAATAAATTAGATCACTTTGCAACCTAAGTTAGTCCTGTTTTGCCTATTCTAAGTGCGTCTTCTCCCGGGTTTCCTTATCTCAACTCATAAGCCCTAGGTGTAGGTGTGTTAATTTGGGGGTACCTGGCATTTGGCCGGGCTCAAACCATGACAAAAGTGGCGTCCCAACGTGTGTCCTTGGGAAGAAGGGGGTGCCTGATAGTTTCCCATCCCTGTGAATCGTGGCTTGATGGGAGAGAAGGATGCAAGGATGTCCTTCAATCTCACACCTTCCTGCTTCTGCAAATGTTTTATTTCCAAACTTTGTTACCTCCTGGAAGTGTTGGTGATGCTGGTCATGGCCAGCCATTGCCATCTTCCATCCAGGTATGGAATTTTACTTGGCTTTTCCTCTGTGTTTTCTCATTTCATGTCCTCATTCAAGTAAGATGGGACCTCTGAAGATCTGTAGTCCAACCCTTGCTCCAACATGAACAACATCTAAGTCAAATCAGGCACTCAGGATCTCATCCAGGGGAGTTTTGAGTAGCTGCAAGGATAGATTTGACATGCTCTCCAGGCATCCTTCTGTAGTGCTTAATCAGCTTCAATGGAGGCGAGGGGAAAGAGCTTAGTTGGAATTGCCCTTGGTCCTGCCAATGACCATTGCTTCTTGTGTTTTCACTGTGCGCCTCTGAGAAGGATCTTCTTCTGTCCAGCTCTCCCCACCCTAAGGTGGTGGCAGCCAGCCCTCAGGTCCTCCCTCAGCCTGCAGAAATGCAGGCTGAGCACGCCCAGCTCCCTCTGAGGCTCCTCGTGTTTGATGTGCTCCAGCACTCAACCACAGCTCTCCACTGAGTTTCCTCTCTCCTGTGCTGGAGGAAACACAGACAGACACTCTTCCAGGTGCAGCTTTGAGCAATGGGTGGAAGGGGAAAAGCCTGTTGGCTGATTCTCACTTTAGCCCATGTGTAGCATTCATCAGCACAGGGAGGTACCACTGACCTGCCCGTGCACTTGTGCACATCTGGTCCCCAGCAAATCCTGTGCTGCATGCACAGCCAGCATGCTGCAACTACCCAGCAGAACAGCTGGTCTTCCAGTTTATTTGTAATCCTTTTCCACCGAAGGAAGAAGGCTGAATCAGTCAGAAATGTGAGTATGTTGCCTGTAGGGAATTCAGTTTAATTCAGTGAAATTCTTCCCTGAGATACAAGCCTTCTCTCCTGGTTTGAGCCTATTTTTTAGCCTTAGATGCATATATGATCTGAGATTATGCAAGTGTGATATCAGAGAAACACCTCCACAGTGGCAATAATCCTTAGATTATAGGATGCTTCCACTAGTAAACATGGTTGTCACCACTGGGATGAATCCGTAAGGCTGGGAGGGTATTTTCCAATTCCCTGAATGAGTTAGAGGGATATAGACAAATACCACAGGATGGACCCTGCCACATCAAGCAATCTTACTCCTCTTTCCTTATTGCTTACATCTCATGAGTAAACTCCTCCATGCTGCAGCAGTGGCTGTCTTCTTCCATAACTGGATGTACTTCAAGCCTGAGGAGAGTGAGCTGAGAATCGCCCAGCACCCAGGTATGCCTCATTTTTCACATCCCAGGCTACTGCAAAATTATAGTTCATCTGTCTGAGATTTAGAATGGCTTTTTTTGTTGTTTTCTTGGTTAGATGAATCTCTTAGCCATATAGTTAGAATTATTACTTTTCATATTAATCTTTAAAAAGCTCATTTTTTGTGCCTGTGTGTCGAGACCCCAGTTCAAAGTAACAGCACTATAACAAGTTGTTCCTGCTGGAGAGAAGCCAGGGGAGTCATTCAAAATGTAGTGAGAACTGATGGAATCTGGCTGCCTTAGTGCCTTGAAAGGCAGTCTTAATTTCTTTTAAATCTGGAATTTAGCCAAATCCCTGCCTTTTGAAAATTCATTGTACAGCTGTGAGGTTTTGCATATCTACAGTCCTTGGTTAGCCCTTGGGTTCCCACTAAGGCAGGTATTTCCATGGAGCTGCCTTTGGCTGCCTTGGAGACCCGGCAATGTCAGCAGCCCCAGACCCTACTCTGGAGGGCAGCACCCTTCTCTGTACCCTGGGTTTCACCTGTGTAGGTCAGGATATTGCTGGCACTGTTCTCGGCTTTCTCCACTAAACTTGCCTTCAACAGAAAAAAAATTAAAGTAATAATATTTTTTTAAAAATCTTCAAGTCAAGCCTTGCTTCTTCAGCTTTTCCTGGTTATTTCAGGATATGGAAATATAAGCATATGTCTGAGGTTTATTAGGTGTGAACAGCTTTCAAAACCAGATGTTATTTTAAATATTTGACACTGAGTTTTGGCACTGGAGATGTTCTACTGAATGCAGGCTCTGGTCCATCACAGATGAACAAAGCCAAGGCAGACTCGAGACTGACCTTGTCATCCTTCTGTGATAGGCATTCACTTGCAAAACCTGATGAATTAGTTGCAGAACAGGGGCTTTGTTCAGTGAAAATCTTTTCTGAAATGTTATCACAGTGAATGTCTTTCATTATGATTGTATGAATAAGTACTTTGTGAAAAAAAAAGAATATAAAATAAGCTCATATTCACATGAGAGTCTGTTTCTTCAAAGCCTCTAAAATTCTTCACTTAGTATCAGGTATTGCAAAGTTAGAGATAAAAGTAATCAACATTAAAAAAAAAATAGACAATCTTTCATTTCATAAAGCTGTAAGTTAATTGAATAATCAGAGCCTTCATTGTCTCCCTAATTTAAATTACCATTTGTCATCTTGTCGTCACTGGCTGATATGAATAATGACTTACATATTGCTCTCGGTCTGGTACCTTGCATGTACAAGGATTCATTATGATACCGTGTTTCATCTCTCCTAAAACTGCTGCCTTTAGAGCTAGCACTGAGCTCGGCTACCTTCAAAGCCTAGCTTGAGCTACTGACCCTTTTTCCCCGATTTCCATCAGGATTTAGTCTGAAAGAGATAGTGCAGTCATATCAGAAATTCAGTTTAATGGTAACAATGTTTTGAAAGCTGTGCTGATTGAAAAAATAATAGAAGATGGGCTTTTCCTCTGTCAGGCTTGCAGCCACATTCTTCACAGTTGTGGTCTAATGTGCTTTTCCAGCACAAGTCAGCACATGGTGTGAAACTTCTAGTCCTGAAAAGAAAACCCAGTAGAAATTTCTGGAAGAACCTGACACAGAAGTCACAAGCAAGCCTGTTTTGTTGGGGTTTTTTTCCCATGTTATAGGTTAATTTCTGAAGACTTTAGGATCTGATTCAGATAGGACTTGGTTAAGAATTGGCTGAGATGTTTTGATAGGATATGAAAGAAATCAGTGTCTTCCTTTTGCTCTCCAAAATTTTTATGTGTATCTATTGGAAAAAAATAGTTGTAGAATTATCTCTTTTTCCCTTACTAAATTAGTGCTTAGGCAAATATTCACGTTTAGCTTTTATAATCTTTTCTCAAACACTTGTCTCTCTAGAACTACAATCCCTTTGACACTTTTCTCCAAGCTACATGTGAATATCTTTGGATTTAATTATTTTTCCTCAGAGATAACATTTTCATATTTTCAGGCCAAAGCATCATGTTACCGTCCATCCTGGAAATGCAAATTTTTCTCACTGATGACTGAAACACTTCCAGTGTAGCCCTAATAAAGCATTTATTTTCTCATTTAGGTCAGGATTTTAGACATGTGTGTTGCAAATAAATTTACCAAATATTTATTTCTAGTTTGGGTTAGTGTTTGCTTTAAGTCTTACTTGTTTACAACCCTTTTGGTTCTCCACTGCTACCTCAGCAGAACAATTACAGAGGCTGATCTACCTTGAGGGGTGGCAAGGGCTTTGCAGGCCCTCTGTTATCTCTTTCAGCAGGGGATCTGGAATTATCCCAACTCCTTGACACCCTGTCTTTCCTGCAGTCAGATATTTGAAACCTCTCTCTTCCTTTCTCTAAACTCAGTGGTGCATCAATGACTGTGCTTAACCAGGTCTGAGTAGTCTAATGCCTCTGGGCATCAGGAAGCATCAGGCATGGCCAAGATTGGAAGCTACAAATGAATGGAAATTTAGAGGCAAAAAAAAAGAAAAAAAAAACAAAAAAAACAAAAAACAAACAAAAAAACCCCCCAAAAAAACCCCCCCAAAAAAAAAAAACCAACATGTTTTAATGTGTATTGAATTCTCAATTTGTACATTAAAAATAAAATCCAATTCTGATTAATTGGACATAAAGCATGAATGTATGTGAAATAGCATGGAGAGAGTGTTGCTGCTCTTGCACAGGCTAAGCAAGAGACTGGCAGAGGCATTTACAATGTGTTGGGGACAGCTCAGGCAGGTGAAGCCTGCAGGGTGGAAGGGAAATCTGCAGTGAAGGAAGAGAAATCACCACTAAGTTTCCCCTCTTCCATAACCAAGAAAAGTCTCGCCTTACTGTCATAGCCCTGCATCTACTTTTGAAAAACTTCAACTGACTACCACTTAGACACTGATTATACAGGAACATTTAGAATATAAAACTAAATGGTCATTTCTTTCTGTTACAAATTCTTTAAAGTTTGACAGTCCTTCATCAAGCTGGTTCTCTGGAGAAGGGATTCCTGTTGTACAGAAAGAGCTTTTTTGTGAGAGCAGGTAACCTGAAAACTGTGTGTCCTGGGTTAGGGAATGCAACCTGGGACTGTTAGTAGTGAACTGAACTTGCACAGTCTGTGTCTTTCTGCTCAAAATCTCATTTCAGAAAGCTGTTCTTCACTTTGGGGATTTTTATCCAATATACCTCTGCCACTGGAGACCAGTTTAATGACGAACTTTCATCCACTTTCTCAATACTTTGATTCTAACATCTTGCAATCTCCTACTTCATTTTCACTAGATATTTTGGCTGCCAATGTTTTATACATTCCTCCAGTCTTTGTATCTCCCAGAACTGACCAGATAGTGAACACTGAAAGTTCATCAGGCGCTTATTCAATTGGGTTTGCAAACTTCAAATGATTCTACAGACAGTGTACTACCACAGTACTTGTTCATAACATACGCTAATATAAAACATATGCAAAGATCACATGGGACCATTTTTCCACTTGCCAAAGAGTTAGAGAAGTGGTAGATGCATTAAACTCTCTGTTTGTAAAACAACATCTGTAGAAGATTGCTCATAATGAAAAGAACTAGATTACATTTGATATTTTGCAGAAGTTTGTAATGTAAGCTTCCAACAGCACTCTGTTGCAGGCTCTCAAGGATATGAGAAAACATAACAAGTGACAGACACAGCAGAACTGGCAGGAGCCCATGTGCTAGAGATGCTGAATTCATATTCAAAGGGATATTTTCGTACCTTATCTCAAAAGCACCCTTAAAGATGGACCATAGTCTATTTGGAAATAGTCTGGAAACACGAGAGAATATTTTGATACAAAACAGTTTAACTAAGAGAAGCTGGCACTAATTTAAGTAAAAGAATCAGAATAAATATGCTAGCAGACTGTACTGGGGTTTGGTTCTCTTTTTAAAGAAAAAAAAAATCAGCTGACATGGAAAAACTATCAGTTTTTTACTGATTTTTTTACTGATTTTGATACTGATTTTACTTAAATACAGTAGTAGACTGAAGCCTATTGTGAAAGAATAATTAATGATCAAGGTCAGGATGGGTACAGTGCTGAGCAACCTGATCTTATTGAAGATGTTCCTGCTCATTGCAGGAACAGGACAGGGTGGACTAGGTGACGTTTGAGTGGTACGTTCTGACTGAAAATATTCAATGAATCTATGACAGAAAAATATTTGAAGGGGGGAAGAAATGCCAAGAAAGGCCCACAAAATGATGAAGCAGCAATGAGGAGAGGAGAATTTAGAGAAAGCTGATGAGGAAGGCAGTTTGAGATTCAGCCTGCTGAACTGTCTTGGAAATTAGGCCAAAAAGAGAAAACATGCAATACAGTGAAAAAGCTGATCACAGTTCAATTTCAGAAGCTGTAATATATCCAAGTCTTATCTACACTAACTCAGATTGTTTGCGTAGGATATTCCCACTTATAGTCAAACATCTGCTTATCCTAACATTATGAATCCTAATAATCCAACAAGTTTTCAAAAGTTATGAAATAGTTATCCATATAATGCAATTAAAAATGCCTAGTGGTGCTCTAGATCTGTATCCCTACTCTTCTCATATTCTTTGCAACTCTCTCCCATGCAACAGTAATTAAACTGCTTTTTTATTTTTTTAAATCAGCTGTTAAATTGCCAAGAATATGAGTAAATTTCATTTAAAGAGGAATTTTTAAAAAATGTTTTGAAAAAATCCTTCATAAAATCTTTAACAAGATACTGACATGAAGTTTCCTTGAGTTGTGTTGGTTATCCTCTTCAGGCTGCTAATTTTCCTTGGTTAGATGCCTCTCCTATCTCTTCTGACTCCTGTTTGACAAACAGTACACTAGGATGTGAACACATAAAATAGAAATCTTTTCACTCTGGCTGGCAAAAAAAGAGAAGGGTTTTAAATTACTGCTGGTTAGCTTGTAATGATGAAATAATGAGGCTGTTAAAACCTTGGGGGGTGTCTGATTAGGTTTTCTTCTACACTGAAGGCTTGCACTATCCAGAATTTTCTAACATCTCCCTATCTCAGTGGATTGCTGAAAATTTAAAGAATAGAAATAGAATAGTGCTGGAAAAAATGAAGTCATACCTACAGAGTATCTTCTTCTCATTATGAAATACTGGTATATCATGCAATTGAAACGGATTTAACAAGCACAAATTCAGTATGAAATGGAACAACTTACTTTTCTCGCAAAGAATTCTAGGGTACGACAGCAAAAGTTCACCAAACTCTCTGCTAAGCAGGAATCTTCTGCCAGCCTTACACCAGCCCTAAAAGCAGCTATGCCTGCTTGATTTTATCAAGGTTTGTAATATGGATGAAGGAAACTGGAACCTGAGCTTCCCAAAGACTGTAGTGTTCATCCATTAGCCATCTGTGTACAGCAGCATTTGAGAGTTCATTAAACATCTGCCCTAATTGGTACAGTATGCACTATACCTCCCTTACACCCCAGCATTAGAAGAGCCTACATATAAGAATTGTTTACACAAATGACAATATCTGAGCTCTTAAAGACTCCCTCTTCTACATTAGGATGAAAACATTTCATATTTTTTTAATATGTATTTGTCCAGATGACCCCTGTAAGCTTTTTCAGGCAGCCAAACATAATGTCCTGTGAATACCTGTATCCATATTTACCCTGAAGTCTCCAGTGAGAGCTCCTGACTTCGTTCCTCTCAGAAACCCTAAACCACTGTCTCCACCAGCAGTCAGCTGCTGAGGTCCTGTAAATTGGAGGCCACATCCCTTTTTCAGGTGAGATAAATCAAAATCAGGGGAGCAAGCTCTGCTAACACCCAGCTCTCAGCAATTCAGCCCTGAAACAGGACCAGCTTGTGATCTCTGTTGTGCAGGGTCACCAGAGCTAAATAGAGTCGAACTCCACCTGCCTCATAGCTTGCTGGAGTCCCCCTATAGTGTTATGCACAGACACTCACTAGTTACTTTTCAAATATTTAAGTGTCACATGTGGTAGTGGGGAAAAAAAAAAGCAGGAAATACAGCTGATAGCTATTACCAGTATGTAGATCTACTGGTACTAATAGGCGGCTTTGAAAATTTCTAAAGCTCAGAGCAAGAGCAGATATCAAGAATTTAGGAAATACCCTCTGTATGCTGGAGAAATCAAGTATTTTTGCAGTAAAGTACTGTGTCTGTTTAAAGTTAGGGCACCCTGATCCAATTTATACTGCAAGATTCAGCTCCTTGTTGACTTTGATGTCTTGCTGGAAGATGTACTTTGATCAGCTGTTATTGTGCTTGTGAAATGGGGTGATGTGTTTGGAGTGCTGGACAAACGGGGTGATGTGACTGTTTCCTCTGGCCTTAATCTACCACTTCCATAGCTTAAATTCTTTACTAGAATGGATAAAATAAATATGGTTTCATGGCAGCTGAAAACTGTATGGGTTTTTTAAGCAAAAATATGTAGTGGAAGTTTCATCAAAATACATGCCTTAAAGGAAGTTCAGGTAGTTTTCTCTCATAAACATTGCTTTAGATAGCGGAGGTGAGTTTTTGGAGGGTGGGGAGTTGCCTTTTTACAGTTTTGTCTAGTTTAAAGGAAAAATCAAAACCTTTAATCCTCAGAAAGCTAGTGCTACAAACCAGCTGTTAACCATCTTCTGGCCTATCTCTATCCCCGGTACAAAACCAGCACATTAAAAACCAAATATTTTGGATTCCATGAACAATTTGACCTACAGTTTTCTACAAGAGATAACTGGAATTTGGCACTTAGACCTTGTTGTACAGTCCTCCAAATCTGTGTCAGCCTGTAGCGATCCTGAGTTGGTTTGTTGTTTTTTGCTTGCACCCAAGCTTTTCTTCACGGTTGAAGTTCCTGAAGCATCTACTCCTCAGTCAGAACTACTTAATTCCAGGAGGATTGATCATGATAGCTTCCTGCCCTCAGCCCAGATACATCTTCCCAAGAGATGCTATTCTTCCTTAATTGTGCTGAAGTTGCCAATGTTAAATTAGGTACCTACAAACACCACAATGCGAGGAGTCGAAAGTCTCTTCCTTTATCAGTCTGACTCCAACATACTGACCTTGTCTTCCCTAGGAATGTGTTGCAAACACTAAATTCTGCCTGTGAAAATTATTGGGAAATTCGAAGAATTGTTCTTCCCCTCCGCCTTGCTGTTCAATCTGTAGGGCAGAGAAAAGGAGACCTCATGACTTGGGACAGAAAGGCCCAGCTGCTACAGGGACCAGTATTTGCATGAACTTGGTTTTCATACACTAGTGAATACTTCCCTCTGCAGGAAACTGTAAGTGGATAGCAGCCACAGCCTCTGGCAGTGTAGAAAAAAACGTTCAAGGCCTGAAGTGGGATTTTTCAGAAGATATTTGTGTTCTTATAATTCTCAAAATTTCACCCACCTTCAAGTAGTACATAAGATTTTCTTTCCATTTCCATGAGCAGCTATTTTCATTCTAGAATTCTAAAAAATCCACCTTGTTTGACAGTGGTTGCAGTAATAACTTTCTCTACGGTAACTTTGCAGTATCTGTATTTTCAGAAAACGCCTGCCCCATCTGGGGTCCCACAAGCCTGCTGCCATTCCTGATACCAGGCAGCATCCTGGTGGCTTGAACACTGCTTTCATGGCAGCATGGGCTTTAGCTCCTGAGGAGATTAAGGCTGTTAGTTATTTTATTACTGATGCAGTCTGTGATGAAGCTATTCTGCTCTGTCTCTTAAACTCAAAGTTTAGCCACAGACAATTTAGAATGATTTCTAGCTATGGTGGCTCCTTGTTAGTATGGTGAACACCTGAGTAGTAGAGAAAGTAGCTCTAAATGACTGCTTCAAATCTTCCCCTTTCCTGGCTGTTTGGGGCCTATCCACACTCTAACTACATGAAAGTTATATTTAAGAGGGCTGGATCATTCATTACCTCTTCTCTTTCCTCTGGCTGTCCACTAAGGTGAACCCTAGTGTGAAGAGATGCTAAACTGATCATTCTGTGTTATACACAGCAACTGCTGTCAAGAAATTTGCTGGAAGACTTGGAAGAACTGACTTCTTGAAGAAGAGTGTGCATTTACTTCCAGAGTGTGCATTAACCCCATATCTTCCAGGAGACTTGCTCTTTAATACTGTTTCATATTTAAAAGAAATTTCCATTAATTTACTAACTTTGGGTGACAAGTAGTATGGGTTCCCCCACCCAATTTACTCTTTCTTCCCCATGAAAAAACATGGTAGTAATAATAATATTAGAAGGAAGAGGGGAAAAAAAAAAAAAAAGCAAGTAGATGAAAAAGGAACTGCAAGAATAAGGACCTCCCTTTCTTATTTAGGGCAAGTTTTTGATGCAGTAGGTCTAGCTCAAAGTAACAAAACTTTGCTTCACCAAAGTCAGTGACCTCTACTTTCAGAGGGACTTTTAATTTCTGCACCAGTTACAGGACAGAGTCACACACCAATTTACTTTTTCTGTTACACAAAAGTAATGTGTAAAAAAAGAAAAGCAACACCATGTTCTGTCATAACCTTTTTAGAAGAAATACATGGAGGTTTATTTTCCAAAGGTTAATAAGCTCCAGTGAGATTTTTATAAGCATGAAAAATATGCTTGCAATTTTGCACACTGATTAGAGATTTCTAATGATGTGTTCTAAATAAACTTCAAAAAGCCTGAATTACAGCAACTGAGTGCTACTGCTGCTTCAGCTACTTATTCCTTATACCAGTGTTTTCAGCTGCAGAACAAAGACAAATTCTGCCTAAGGGCTGTATTTGGCTGACATCAACCTAGTACTCATTACACGCAAATGCTTGATAATGGCTTAGTATTGTCACACATGTTGGGAATATTGAAAATAATTGCCGAGATACATACTCATGTTAGTAATTAAGGGATTTGCTAGTTTGTAGCAAAACTGGGGGGTTTTTTTGCCTCAAAGATGGGAGCACAGATGGAAATCTGATCAAGGATCTTACCTGAAAAATGCAATCCCCTCGCTTTCTACAGTACTAGGCAGTACCTCCTTTTGTTCACTGAGGAGATAATTTTGTTTGCAGCTCTTCATCTGGTAGTCATTGTAATATTACACAATCTTTGTGCACCTTGGCCCACAGCACCCCTAAGTAGCTAACAATATCACTTTTACCTAGGTTTGCTAGGTCCAGATTTCCACCAGAAATGCAAAATCCGAGTCTTCATCAAGACACTTGAAAATAAAATGAAGCTTATTTCAGCAGTCTATAGACTACAATTCTCAGGCCAGCAGGAAAATACTTTTAAATCACCAATCCTTTATCTTATCAGTATAATACTGTATCATTCTATCCCACTCATTTTTGTCCTGGCTTTAGGAACTCCTTGGTTTAAATGTGGATTAAACAAATTGCCTGTTCCCTTTCCTCATGAATGTTTTAGGAAATCCTAACCTTTTAACAACTTTCACATGCAATAGAATCAAATCAGCCAACTTGCTTTTTAAGAATTTGTTTTTGTTTTTCAAGGTTTCACTCAGCCACTTAATCACCACCCTTGCTTTTGTTCAGCAAAGCACTGGAGTCTCTGGCCAAAGCCTGTTACTAGAGAAAGCAAAGTGAATCCTGCAAAGTAAGTTTGTGAAGGTATTATGTCTAAAATAATTTTTTTTTCCTTTTACACACACCAAATATGAACAGCATAAATTTAATATAAATGTTAATTCGTGTACAGAAGTCAAACACATTATTTCAACATCAGAAATTGCAACATTTCAAAGAATTATTATGTAGCTAATATCAAATGCAAATAAAATGAAACTGCTATAACTGCACCTAAATTAACAGCAAAATGGACAATTTAATATGGTGATGAAATACACTGAACCAAAATATGTAGTGGACCACAACAGTTGATTGCTTTTTAAAAAAAAATTATTCAACTTGAAATCTTTCCATTGCATTGTTTTTCTGTCTACATAATATTCCTTTCTGACAAACAATTTTCAGATACAACAGTTTACAAACAATACGTGCATAGGTGAGGCCCTTAGACATTTTAACCACTTGGCCTACTCCTTGTCAACAAACTGAAACTATACATAAAATTCCAAAAATAAGTATGGTCTACTGTATTAGTTTCAGATTTTTAAAAAGGTAAAAAAAAGTTGTTATTCTTTTGTCATTCAATAAATAAAGCACTTGACTGAGAAATGCCAAATAGTCACAATAAAAATAAAGATGGCTCACTCAAAATGAATTACATATATCTGATTTTAAAAATCAAAAACTATTTTCTGTTTAATGCTAAACACTGTTTTTCAAGAAGAACATGGCCTGATTAGAAAGTGAGCAAGCTGCTGTTCCATATGGCTACCAGAGGCAAGCACAAGTGCTGGTTTCAAGAAACAGCCTGGATAAAAGTAAGGCCTCTATGAATATGAAAGCACAGGTGTGTCCCAACAGAGAGATGCTAACAACAGGAAATACAACTTAGTGAGCTGTACATAAAAGTACATGTAATTTGTATCTGTCAAGATTTTTTTGCCTGTTTTTGTCTCCAAGAATTAACTAAGGTATTGAACATCAATATTACGACTACAGCAAAGTAGCCTGATGATACATTGATATAAAGTCCCTCAAAATACCATCTTCTATTGATGTAATGCTGCATCAGAAGCAAAGATTTTATTGGACATGTTCTTCCTATAAAATTCTGCATCAAGTAAATGGAAGCAAACATGAGGATGGTATTTAAGTTTCATATTATGCATGTTTATGTATGAATAGGCAGGGTTGCCAGAATGGTGTTTATTGTTTTGTTGGTGGGTTTTTTTAACATTTGTTTAAGATTTATTACACACAACAGAAGCTGTAAAAATTCTGTGTGAAAACACAAGAGCAGGAATTGTGGCAAATTATTTCAACACTAAATATAAATTACTGTTGTACAGACTATTACAGGTAATAAAAATCCTTTAAACAAATTATCTTTTAAAACCCAAATTTCATCAAACTAACCAAAACAATTTAACATTCAATTTCACTAATCTTTAAATTGAAATGCTTAATACACACGCTTTGAAGAATTATTCATCAATAAACACGGAATGTGAATCTCCAGTAATTATGAATCAGTGGGGTGTTCTTTTTCCTTTCATGACAAGATCCAAAGCAATAAATTCCAAACTTCTCTTCTTCAGGGAAATTCAAACCAAGTAGGGTGTACAGTTAGCTGCAGAAAGAGAGGGGGAGGGGAATGAAAAAGACTTTGATTTCAGCAATCATACTGCATAATCCGTTTCAAGATGGACTTAACTATTAAGGAACTTAAGATAATGGCGTAACGAAAGCATTAACAGTCTTACGCCAATGTTGCATTCTTCCCTTTCCTCTGCCGTACTAATACTAACTCAAAATAATTAAGAAACTGTTTAGTCAACTGCTCAATGGCTTTTTTCCCCTACAAGCCTTATACTTTTAAGAGACCCCGTTCTTTTGTACTAAACACATTTTCTCATCCTATACATACACACACACGCTTTTAACTTAATAACCCTTTGTTTCACCTTCACTGAACACAAAATATTAACGCAGACAACTCTCAAGTGCTTATTAGATCATTGTTCTGAGTTGTATTAGCTACATATCATACCTATCATAGCAGCAGTCATTCATACTGCATATTTAACACTTTAGATCGGAATCTACACATAACTAAGTACCAAGTTCTGCCTGATGTGCACTGCATAAACAAAACCCAACTTCATTGTGATCATCAGTGGAGTAGAAAAAAGGGTCCTAAATTATATCCTTTTTTGAAGTGACTTACTCTACTGAAGGCAGACAAGTTATTTCACAGATAAATATAGTCCAACATTGTTGTATCTGTCTTATTCTTTTCCAGTTCTCCCAAATAGGTACATAGGCCAAAATTTACTAATTTGTGTTCCCTGTCCATAAGCCGCAGCCAAAAAATGACTATATCTTCGGGAAATATTCCCTGTGCCTGAGATTAGAAACTTTCAGCAGTAAAGTTAACACAGAGCACAGATTTAATGCCATTTTCAAACTGCCTTGTAAGCTTTTAAAAACCATTCTCATGCCATTAAAAAAAAAGGGAGGCCTCAAAAGTGACATGTATATACACTTAAATTCATCCACAATAGCATAGTCAAAAAAAAGTCAGAGGAGACATTAGTCTCTTTTATATGAAACTGACTAGCCAAAAAATAGTGCAAGTGCCCAGAGTAGTAAGAGTTCCCACTTCTGAACACAAATTTAAACCCAAACAGGAAAGGCAAATAATCAAGAATGACTGAAAAATGATTCAGAATCCTTTTAGGAGTAAAACCCATAACCTTCCTTTGTGCTGCACAACCAACAAGAACATCAGACTGCGTGATCCATCAGCAGGTATAGGACAGTAGAGGTATAGTCTCCTTCGGGAAAAAAGCAACAGAGTGTCTCTACAAGCAGCTGTGTCTCTGGGGAAATTACAACTTCTCTAACAAACAGCGCAAACAGTGCAGCCAAGACAATGTCTTTGAGATGGCAAAAATCTGCAATGAATAATCCTGGATCCTTACCTTTATTATCCCACCATGCTGCATTCAGGGTTAACAACGTTATATATGCTTGCTCAGGAGCTGTAAGAAAAACCATTATGTGTAAGTCATCTGATAGATATTTCAGACTTCTAAATTTATACTGTTTAAAAACTTCTTATACTACATTCTGAGCCATTCTAAAAATCCCTTAAAAACCCCAATCCATGAATCACCACTTATCATCTGTATTTGCTAAACAAAGCCAGCAACTTCTGTATTTTTTTCAAACATCTTACAATTTGTGGCTGTGGATTGTTCCAACAGCAATATAATTCATTTTGGTAAAGCAAAACAAGGCAAAGATTAAGTAAAGAAAATTCCTACAACAAAACAAAAACCACCTCACTTGACCTTTAGGTTTAATGTCCAAAATCTAGAACAGCAGTCTGCAGATACATTTGTTCTGAGACATAGATGCTAAATACAGACTCTTGAACTAGCTTATAAAAGTTTTATCCTTGACTTGTAAATTGCTACTGCAGTATTTAAGATGTTTAAACAAATGAATTCATAGGGGGAGCAGGTATTGTATCTTACTACTATTTCAGTACTATTTACTATAAAAATTTTATGTGGGGAACTAGAAAGAAACTGTTATTTATATGCTACAGTTAGTTATTAAAAGTCTTTTTCTTGACTTGGATATTTATCAGTATATTTTTCTTATAAATACTTTTAAATATTCTCTTCTACTTGAAAAATTAATTTCATAAATTGTGTCTCAGTGAGATGTAACATGACATAGCATGTGCGAAAGTGCAAAGAACACCCTACAGCAGAATACCTACTTAAAACCTGGCAGATCCCTGGAACAGTAAACTTTACTGAAACTTCTCCCATTCTTCCCCATTTCCCTTAAGTCAAACTCAGTAGGGAGAGAATTTCCCAGGACTCAGCCTTTGCTACACTGAGTATTATCTTAAGGACTACAAATAGGTTCTGACATGTTCTGGTATTTCCTTAAATCAGTGGAATTCCACCAGCAGCAAGTAAAAACAAATCAACCAAACAAAAAATAGTTTTCAAAAGAACACTCTGCTTTTCCAGGCTTCAGATGTTTACACTTACTAAAGAAAAGGAGGTGGGAGTTCTCCAACGATTCAGAGCGTATCTATGCAATTTCAAGTTTTCTTCTGCCTCCACTCTGAAGTCATGTGGATGAGCCAGTTTGATTCCATAAGATGCAAACCTACACTACTGATGCAAAGGACTTGAATGATAACACCTCCTATTTCGGGACTGACTGCACTACAACTGCTTCTGGACCACAGGTGGAATATCGAGTGTGTGTTAATTACACAGTTACGCAGTCTCTGAACTGGAGCTGCCTCACATTTACTCAGTCTCCAGCACAGGCAATAGTAGGAAATCTTACATGTTTTTCTAACTGGATGCCACATTTAACAGCCAAGCACCATTTTGTAAATGACATTAAGGTGCTGTGTAACTCCTGAAGGCCCGGACTTATTTGTGTAGAAATACAATTCAAATTAATGGAAGAGGTATTAATTCTTCCATAGGGCATTCAAGTGTTTCCCTATTCTGTTCCCCTATCCGCCCAGCCCTCCCCATGACAACATTCACCTTCTGAAATGTCAACATGTAGCTCTGCTCTCCCCTTCTCATAAACAGACATCCAGATACGTGATTTTCACACATTTAGCCAAGCCTGAGTGTTTTCAGTCCCTTCATCTGTTAGTGACTTATTAACATTAAAATATAGCTTATTAATATTTTCCTGAGATCATCGTTTTCTGTGTTTTCTAAGAACCATCATTTTCAAAATATTCAGGTGACACCAAGTGGTTAAATTGTTGTACTGCTGTCTGCTTGGGACTGCTGTGTACCAGTACTATATAAACTTGTGTGAAAAGAAAGTATTCTGTAATGTGTGAAAGTAAATACAGAAATACATATCATGCAAAAAAACCCAACCCAGAATGCCTTGAGATTATTAATCAAAGCAGTCCAATTTTAAAATCCTATCAAAGCTGCCCTCTCTCATTTACCTACCTTAGACTACTTATATGCTTTCAAAAGGAAGGAAAAAAAAAAAAAAAAAGCGCAAAACCCAACCTGTACACATCATCAAAAATTAAGGGGCCAAAAAATTAGGTTCATGTAAGAGAAGCTACTTACCAGAATTAGTCCCTATGTCATCTTTACACTCATGTTTAGAGTAAGTTGCTTCCAAGAAATCTACTCAGACTTTTCTCAAATCACTGCTAGTTATCAAAAAGCCCCCAAACAGACAAAACCCTCACACCCCAAAACCACAGCCCATACATCCAGCAGCAGCTGCATTCAACACGTCAAACCACGCAACAGACACTTCCATAAGAAAGGATGATTCTGTCACATCTAGCAACTAATCTTTAACTGCAGATATTTCTTTCAACACAGAATATATATTAAATTGGAACAGAAACAACTTCTGTAGATTAGATACGGGAAAGAAATTATACTTTTAGACTCCTTACGGCTATGTTTCAGTATCACAACAATGCCAACATCAAAAAGAAGATTTTTAATCAATATGAAAGATGTGTATCTTTCAAAAGTCAGCCTTGTATGTTTGCTTCAAATCAGGGCTCTCCATGCTCTTTGAAGGACCAAATCCTCATAAACCAGAATGCACAGAGGCCATGAAAAGAAAAAGAAATGTTATTCAAAGATAACAAGACAGTATTACTAGCACTAGGCCATTAAGTAGACAGGTGTTAAATAAACCCTGTATTTGAGAATTCTGCTAAATAACAATTCACATTAACTGTGATTGTATGGCACAATCAAGTGCTAAAAAGCTTTAATTTAAATTAATTTAAATCCACTTAAAAATCTTTTCCCTATAGCACTTGTAATTATAACTGAAGAGATAAAAATCTCAACACCTACTTTCTTTTTTTTTTTAAACTTGTTTGCATTCAGGATTTGCCCACAGCTGGGAATAATCATTCTTAATCTAACTCTTCTGTATTGTTCCATTGATTCTTTCCCAAAGAAGTACAGGAGAGAAAACAACTTTAGGTAACAAAAGAAGCAAACTGGGCAGGTACATATGGTCAAGCACAAAACTTGCAACCATCTTTATTCTTCTTTTAAGGAGAGCCTCATACCACTACTTTGAGTTTAGTACAATTTTTATCTTTTGTGTTCAGGATTACATGGGTTGTAAATGTGGGGCCCTGATTTTCCTCGCTAGAAGAAGATGGAAACAGACACACAACTAGCCAAATGCTGCCCGCAGTGTGTACAAAACCAGACACAGATACTTCACCATTTATTATTAAAAATCACTCTTACTATCTGCAAGCATCACCTTCTGGAGGTGGCCCACTAATGTAAACCAAGCACACCACTGCTGAAGTGGAGAAAATGTGTAAGGCTTTGTGCTTTGGAGTTCTTCCTCTAAGACCTTTTGGCCATTCCAAATCCGAACCCAACGAGAAGCAAGAACATAAGCAAGGAAAAGAAGCTTGTTTATGTTTTAGTTCTGCATTGCAAAAAAAAGGCCTCGTAGTCAAGCCTGAAATAAGTCTCCTATGAACTCATCCAAAGGAGAGATCTCACCACAGCCTACACTCATCTCAAGAGACTTCCAGAACAAGTGCTAAGTAGCAGTATAAGGAAGAGAAGAATGGCAACAGTATTTTAACAGTTTACTGCAATAGCCTTTCCAATTCATCAAAATGAGAACAGGTGAGGAAAATACCCTAAACAAAACAAAGCAAAAAATCCCAACCCCCCCAATTTTATAATATAAAAACTGTCCTCTCTAGTAATTGCGTTCTAGTTTTAAAAAATGTAACATATATAAATGAAGACGCTAGAACACAGACAGACTTTCAAATAAATTTTCAGCACTGTAATCATCTCACAGATGACCTTAAACCTAAGTCACATGTCATCCAATTCTTCCTTACACATCATTGCAGTAAATAAATGTAAGCACACAAATGACCCTGGCATTAGACAGTTTAGATATTTACAGTGTTTTCTCAGTGCTCTCATCTGATGGTCCAGACTCAACGACACAAGAACCAAGTCTTCTGTAAGCTAGCTTATAAATATACACATGCACCAAGATATGTACACCAAGAACAATCTAAAAGTAACTTTTCTAGCTTTAGTTTTTCATATATAATCAAAAGTATTTATGCTTACCTAGATGCAAAAGTGTGAACTGTGCTGCCAATTCCTTTGCATCTTCTACTGTTGTACAGAGTTTTTCTGGCATGAAATAACTCTGGGAATCATCTGCAATACTAGAAATAAGCACCTTGTACACCAAGAGTATTTTCCCATCCTGACTTGTGGTTGAATACAAGCAGTATTCTGGTGGTGCCCAGCTATTTTTATGGCAAAAATAATCCAGATGCATTACTGCAGAACTGAAGTGACTCAGCTTTAAAGAATACATGCTAATTGGAGTAAGCTTTATTCCTGGAAAAATGGGGTATGTACTTCTTTCAACTTCAGGGGGGCCTGGACTGTGCTGACCATTAAGACGAACTGAAAGACTTGCTGGTTTCGCCAACGATTTTTGAGTACCATCTTCTTTGTTAGGAAACCCTAAGAGATTTTCAGAACTGGGACTTATCTGACCATTAAAATGTTGCTTCCAAGAACTTTCCTTGTTTACTGGCTTTGCCAGTGTTACTTCAATACTGGCTCCATCAATGCACTTTCCATTCATTACAGACATAGCAGCAACTGCATCTTCACGGTGGAAAAAATGAACAAAAGCATAGTCCCTCAACTTCTTTACACGTTCAACTACTCCTGGCTTGAACTTGTTGAATTCAGCTTTAATTTTGTCCTCTGTAGTAGATATCATTAAATTTCTCACATACAATACTTTAACTCTCTGCATAGTTTCTTCATCAACTACTTTCTCAGGATCTGCCCAGTCTACTTGAATAGTATGACCCCACGGCTGGAATGTTCCTACAGCAAAGAAGCATTATATGAATAAGAAACATGCAAAGGAAACCAGAATCATTCTTATCACCTACCTCTACAAAAAGCAAACATGATGCATACCACAAGAAACTGGGTTTTGTTGCCTACATCTTACATAAAATTACTTGAAATTGTTCAAGTAAATGAGATTCTGCCAAAATGACAAGAGTTCTATTACCTTTGGATTCATTAGGCACCATAAGCTGTCAAAAACAAAGACTTTGTGATGTGCATATACAGATACACACACAAGGAGACCAAATGCAATGTATTTAACCAGCTACTAAACATAGCCTCTTCAATAATATTGCTTTCATACTTTCAAAAGTATGGATAACACCTGCAAATAGTAATCTAAATGTGTATCTCTAGCACAAGCCTTAATCTATGTTGCAGCAGATGCCAGAACCCAAGCTAAAAGAAATAAACAAAACCAAACCTGCTCTGTTAATCATGTCAACCCATCATTTTGCATATCACAGTGATTTATTTTCCATTCAGTGATCTGGAGCTATTTCTCCCACCACTTTGCATATATATGTAAAATTATGTGCTGAATATATTACGTGTTATTACAAGTATTATATTGATATTATGTTATTACATATTCAATATTTTGCATTTTGTATATGGTATATACTGTTGCATATGATCTATCTGCATATATATAATACATATACTATGTAACCCTTACATAACACTCCTAAACACTGTCAGCAATTAACACAAGACTTGCCTACATCTTAGCCTCGAAAGTTTTGACATTCATTTCAGCAAAGATAATGCTGTATTATCTGCTTGAAGGACTTTGCTTCTTCAACTATATTAATTTCCTCCATTTTTCATTTCTCTTTCTCTTCTAGAATTTCCCTTTCTAACAATACCTTTACCTACTCCCTCCTTTTTCAGTACATTTAATCCCTTCTACTTTCCCTCCTTCAGAGTGTATAAAATAAGGTACACTGAAAAAATAATCTTCCACTTGTTAAACTCTTAAAATTATTTTCTAGTAAAATATTAAAGACTTACTTTTCAATATTTTTAAAATATTAAACATTCACATATTTCATAGTGATGAAAATAACATCACCCATGAAACTCACCACACAGAAAATATGGAGCACATTCAAGGCATTATCCTTTCCAAGCTCACTTTTAAGAGAATTTGTGTGCAGGGCCTAGTGCATGTAAATAAAAACTGGATGTGTGCCAAAACAAATACATATTGGTGTAAATCACAAGAGCTAAATTACATAAAACTGACGTCTGTTTTTTGATTGTCAGAACTACTTAAATCACAGCTTCTTTAAAAAAAAGTTTTTAAAAAAACCCCACAACAACAAAACATAAAAAATAAAATCCTCCTTAGCCAAAAGGCAATACCGCATATCGTAACTCTCAAAACACCTGAAAGAATGGAAAATAGGGATGATTCACCATCCCATCCCTGGACAGCAAGGAAAAAGATACTCCCCATAAAAACTCAGTTTAATTACGAAGTTTTACCTGGGATTAGTCGTCTTCTAGCCATTGCAGCTGCTCTGTGAGATTCATATTCTACAAAGGCAAAGCCACGATTTTTAGTTTTGTCAGTGGCATTTGGATAAACAATGACATCCACCACTCCTTCTGTAACTTTTTTCATTTCATTCAGTATTTCTTCCTTCTTCTTATCTTTAGGAATTGCTCCAATAAACAGCCTGCAGTTGTCCAAACTTACGCAGACACCAATGAACTTCCCTGGACGAATTTCATAATTATTAAGAATCTTGATGGCCAGCTGGGCTTCCTCTTTAGTGGTGTACATCACAAAAGCATAGCCTCGGTTCTCACCACTGAATTCCATCATCAGTCGGAGCTCATAGATCTTCCCAGCCCTCTCAAAAACAGGAACTAGTTCATCTTCATACATATCACGAGGAATCTTACCCACAAAAACTTCACATCCACGAGGTGGTGGAGGACCTTCCCAACCTTCAAATAAATTGTCCAATCTTAGTACAAATGCCAAATAGGCACACTTCCCCCACACCCAATTCAAAGGTGGGAGTTATTTATTTATTTTTGGTCTCAATGGAACACTAGCACATTCTCTTCTGTCTTATTTCTTTTATGTTTAAATTAAAAAAAAAAAAAAGCCAGAAACCCAGTTTGTATTTCTTTCAATTCCATCTTCTGGTTTTTTTTTTCCAATGGAATCTGTATGACAACACACTGAATAGGTTTATCTAAAACACTGACAGGTTTGCCAAGAGTCTCTATTTCAATCATTTTTTTTCCCCTTTCAATTTTATTTCATTTATTAATAAAACGGATTGACATATCTAGGAAAGAACTTTAGCTATACTTTCTACTACAACACTTTAAAGTTGCAAAATGTTTCTCTGCACTTCTCCATATTCTTAGAAACTTTGGTAAGGGTTCCCAGTGTACTTTTTTTTGCTTCCTTGACCATTTGATCATTCAAAAAAATTCAAACATTTTGCTTCCACCTTCATTCATCCAATAAAATAGGACTCGCTAAAGAAGGCAGGATACAGAGCCAAGCTTTCTTCAATAGCCAAGAAGATTGAACACTTTTACTCTAAAAACAGACCACAGTTTTCACAGACAGTAATGGATGGTAGGAAAAAAAGAAGTAAATAAAAAAATCCACAGAACAAGTCAGTCTTTGGCTGACATCTGAAAGCTACATCTATGCTTCTCTCTTTAAGCCAAGGACATTCATACATTCTTTTATGTCTCTGCCATATACACTGAAAGATATGTTCAACTGATAATGTAAAAATATTTCTGCATTTAATATTATGGAGTTATGGTCTTCAAATATGGCACTCCATTTCTCCAAAATAATTTTTAATTTTTTTTTTAAAGTTTGTTTGGCTTTGTTTCTTTTTTTAACTGGACAAACAAATCAGGTAGAAGGTTCAAAGGCAGATATTCAAATCATAACTGAAAGCTTTTTCTAAAGCTTTTGACAAGAAAGGTTTTCCACAGGAGAGAAAGCAAGGAGTACAAGGATGGTAGAAAAAAACTAACACAAAAATTAATAAGTACTAGTATGAAATGACAAAGCATAACATGGCAAGGTGAAAAAATAATTACTCTTGACAAGTTAAGACATACAGATAATTAAATCATTTACTTTGGTTTGAAGTTCAGAATAAATTATATTTATATGATTTTGTAATTAATACCCTTTCCTTCATCTTAGTATTGTCAAAGAGCCTGTAATTCACTTGTGGAAAAAAATTAACAGAATTGGGACATTTTTACCTTCACAGAATAATTTTTCATCTATATACTGTACACTAACTGTACAGAAAGAACTACATAGCACACATGGAAGCTACCAAAGCATCAGAATTGATATGCATTTGGAGTCACACTGACTTATTTAGCAAAATGCTTGGCTCTGTTTCACACAGCATTCCACATCTTCATCATTTTCACCTTCATATACATCTCTGACCACTTCAGCTGAGGTCTGACTGGCCAATTTGCAGGCTAGTACTGCCATCACTTACATCATGCCAGTCCGTTCCCACATAAAAACAATAAACCAACTGTGCATCATTTAGGAGCTCCAAAGACAAAAGCAACAGCACACCTCAGTCAAGAAAAAGTTGTGTAGGGAAGTCATGAAATTAAATAACAATCTTTATCTATTTATTAACTAGACAAACTTTTACCATCCTCCTCAGCCTAGTAACTGATTGAACAGTGATTCTCAGTTAAGTAAAGGTCGTCTACCATACAAAAAGCCCTGCTTCTAATTTTAAGGCTGCTTAACTTAGCAGTTCAGCACATTACTGCCACCTGAAATTAACTCCTGGCTTAAAGAAAACTGGTCTGTGCCATATTTGCCAAAGTGTGACATGTATTTATCAATGCAAACATGGAAAGTTAGTCAAAAGCATTCCTCAGGTAGCTGACCAGTTTCCTTGACTGGGTACTTGATTCATCACTGGATGATGGAAAATGGGACTCCCATTTCTGCAGCAGTTCAATCAACATTAGTCATAATCCTCCCACTGTTAGTGAGATCCATGCCACCTTAAACTTCCATATAATTCTAATGACTCATGTGCCAAGTGACATCATTGGGTCCCCTGCTTAGCTGGCAGCAGACACAAACAAAGCTATGAAAATTCACTTTTTTTTTTTTAACACTCTGCAGATACATTTTTCACAAGTGGCATAAACTGAACAAGAACAGTGCTGATGCCAGCTAAAAGCTTGTAATTTCTTAGGGCAATTTTCAACATATCTGCTGAGAACAGAGCTGACAGTGAGACTATACTTTGACAGCAACACAAGCTTCTAGAAATCACATCTTAAACACGCAAAATTCATAGTGAAACCTTTCATTTATAAAGTTATTGTAATTTCTTACAACTCACTTCAGACATTCAAGTCTCATCTGGCCTAGAACCATTTATAATAACTAAGAGTAATTTCCAACCCAAGTTATGTATGAAAACACATGAAGATTTGAAGGCAAGATGGATACCTAATGTCAATGAACAAATTTATGGAAGAAATACTTTGTCAAACTTGTCTAGTTTCAGACAATATTAAGAGGTTTCATTAATAAAAGTACTTTTGCAAAACACATTTAATACTGTCTAATGTTCTTCTAATTAAAAGACGTAATTATTATGTAAAAGATGTGTAATGATTTACGAACAGGCTGAAGTCAGTGATGCCCTGCAGTTCTTCCAGTGCCATTTTCAAAATGGCTTCACAAGGCTTCCTTCTATTTTACATAGGCTCAGTAAAAGTATACACAAAATTTTAGACAGAAAAACTTCCAGAGAAATAATTTTGATGCAGCTCTAACTTAAACTACTTACAGCAATGAGCAAATACAGTTCATGCTTATGAGCATAACTTATAAAGATCTGGCCTGGGATCAAAGGCTACAAGTGAGAATGAACTGAAAGAGTAGCGCAAAGAATTTTCCTTCTTTCTGCTTGTCTACGTGCATAATCAGATTCAAAAAGAAGAGTTACCATATTCCATGTCATATAACCAGGCCTAGTAGCAAAATTCTTGTATACTGCTGATGTCAACACTGGAAAAATTATTCAAGATAAAA
Source organism: Dasyornis broadbenti (assembly GCA_013397935.1). Taxonomy (NCBI): domain Eukaryota; kingdom Metazoa; phylum Chordata; class Aves; order Passeriformes; family Dasyornithidae; genus Dasyornis; species Dasyornis broadbenti. Next base: position 2,907,016 of record VZRN01001305.1, on the reverse strand, counting down.
GAAATGTTGCACCATCAACTCTGAAAACAAAATGACTTAATCTTCACTAGTGCTCTCTCAGAGAACAAATGTTCATTTAAAAAAAAAGCAGCTTAGGCCAATCCAAATGATAAGGCTAAGAGGAGACATCAAGTAGATTATGCCTCTATCACCAACTTGTTCTTCTCTTCTGTGCCACTAAATGTTTTGAAGTGTGTTCTCAGTCATATGGAACACACTCAGCATTTTGAGCTCCACATTTGTTCTGCTGTCTAACTGTCACTTTTAGCTGCTTTTAAAGCTGTACTTTTTTAATCCACCAAAAGCAAACATTCAACACAATCTAGCTCAAGAGATCTTAAATTGCTGGGAACTGTAAAACACATCAGGACCGTCCCCATACGTGCTGTGTTTCTTACCGTTTCCTTAACCTTCTGCCACTGGTCACTGTCAAGATACACAACACGAGGCTACACCAATTTTCAGTCTCAAAAGAAATGCTTACCTGGTGGAGGACCGCCAAATTTTCTTTGCCCATTTTGCTGAACCATGCTGTATCCAGTCTTCTCCATTAGGGCAAGTAAAGCAGCCCCATTTTGAGCACCACTTCGGATTTTGCTGCATCCATTTGCTGCAGATTTATTCTCCTCATGCATATCTGCAACAGCTTTAACAGAATATTGCAAATATTCCAATTCAGCTAATTTTAAGTTGTTATGTGCATAGAGAAGCTACCAAAATACAGAAAAAACGTTTAGGGCTGACTTGCCTATTTATCACGACTTTGTTTAGCACAAGACTTTAATCCTACATCCAACCACTATCCCCCATGTACCTGCTTTCAGAACATTGTTCTGTACCTGAGATAATCTTGAACTTTACCCAGCAACTACATATTACATATACAAACTCTCGTAAGTGCTATCACAACAGAAATAGCACAACCATTTTTAGGAATGCTGCCCTTCAAGTAGAAGAATGAATTCTTTCATAAACCACATTATCACTGTTGTGTAAGGGACCAAAAAGATACTCGAGGTGACAAGTTCCATCTTCTCATTACTACATTTTCTAAAAATAACAATCATTTCAAAACTGTATTTTAGTACAAAAATACTGAAAGAACATACTAAGTCCATGCCCAGTCGATATAAAGAATTCAAAGAACTCATGAACGTAAGTAATTTAATTAATAGCAATATATAATAAAACTATGCAGAACTGTCTGGCAAAACTAAAGGTTTAAAATAATCCCACCCTCAGGGTCCTTATTTTCATGGCTTTATCCATTTTCACAATTTCAAAAACTCAGCAAGTTTATCAATATGGTTGCTGCTACCCTATCTCCTACTTCTCTGGCATGCCAAGATCCCACACAACAGCTTTAGGTTTCTGTCCCCCAGGTGATGGAAAACAATCACATTATTTGGCAACTACCAATTTTACTAGTCAAGACCCTAAGAAAAAAATCTCAAGTCAGATGTTTCTTTCATTGCCTCATTTTCTTCTCCAATGTAATTATTCTTTTACCAAGATATTCTGCCCTAAGGTCTGCGACTTAGACAAGCAATCTTTTTTATCACTGCAATCCTTTGTCCAAATGCCATTTCCAAGCACTATGCCACTCCTTCTCCAAAAGAAAAACTGCCCAAAAAATCATCACCAGTAAAATAAGGTACCACTGTTTGTTCTTCAGTGCCCATTATATTTTCAGTTTTCTTTATCTTCAGGATCAGGCTCCAAAAGACAATGCCCTGAAACATCAGCAGCTCACTTTTTACAAGAACATTTAAAAACAGTTTAAAGTTTACACAAATCTTTCTTGTCAACTCTCTATTATTTGCTAAACAAAATTGAAGGCTTTTAAAATATTTTAAATATTATATACTAAATTTATGGAGTGATAAAGTGCCTGTTCCCCTACTACATTTATGGATGTTATGCAATGATACTACTATCCAGAAGTGGGTCTGCAGCTTCCCCTACTCCTGCCCCAGCTCTGTCATTTCAAATGTGCTTTGAATCAATGTAATTACTATTCCTAAGTGCATTTTTTTCAAAACAGCCTTCGCATGACATTCTAACAGACTCCACAAATCTCTTAATTAGAATAGTGATAACAGTGATTTTT
>VZRN01001305.1:2856738-2904849 GCA_013397935.1 Dasyornis broadbenti | reverse complement strand
AAAAAAAAAAAAAGGCTTTTGGTGGATATATATGTTTTTCTGGTTTTTCATCAAGCTGGTATTCATTTTGGGCCAGGAATCCATGCAAGCAACCACTCTCGAGAAGTTTAAATTGTATCTATCACCAGACACTAGAAAAGCCAAATTCTGAACAAAACTCCTAGCTTCATAAAATGAGATTCCAGAAAAGCGGCAGAGTAGAGCACAAAAAAAGCCCCGGCAGGCAACAGCTGAAACAACATGGCTCCTATCTGCCACAAACGGTGTCCCATCTCCTTTCAGCAAGTGAATTACACTGTGTTTCGCAGCCTACAAGCTGCAGAGAGACTCCATAAATAGGAAATCTTTCGGCAGCTTCAGGCCTAACAAGGTACGGAGATAACAATGAAGCTGGAGTGAGGCAGAGGCAAATAGATTTTCTTTTTGTCTCGGTGAGCTCGAACAAGTGAGCAAGAACGTCGTTATCTGTAAGCGCAGCAAGCAAGCACTAGACTGGCACCGCGGGGGCTCAAAGAGGCGAAGCGGCCCTGAGGAGCCACAAGGGGTTCAAGGAGGACGCAATCCAACCTCGGGCACGCCCTAGGGCACAAACGCCACGCACCTCAGGAGGCATGACTGCGAATGGCGTAGTGAGGGAGAAGAATCCCAACACCCCTGGAATCTCCCTATGCTACTCCCGTTGACTCGCACGTCAAGGCCCCTCCACCACACAGCTTCATCCCTCATCACGCTGCCTCCACCCTTCCCCACAGCACGGCACGGACCCGGACCCGAACCCACCGCTATCCCCAGACAGACGAGGCCACGGCATGACTCCCCGCTGTCCCGTCGAGGGCCGAATGCCACAAAGCGCTCCCCGGCTGCCAGCAGTAGCGGTGTCGGTCACAGGGCCTCATGCGCCCCGGCCCGCGGCCACAGCTTTCCCTCGCTCTGGCCCCGCCCGGCCAATCAGCAGGCGCGGAGGGCGGGCACGGACACAATTGACAGGCGGCGCCGGCCAATCGCAGCGAGGTAAACGTGCCCGGCACGCGAGCGCTCTTTAGAGCAGACGACGGTTGGGCGAAGAGACGCGTCTGGCGCGCGTGTCGCAGCCGCCGCCGCCGGAGCCGTTGGGACGGAGCGCGCTGCTCCCGCTGTGAGGACGCGCACGCGGCGCTGCCTCAGCAGTCTCCCATTCCATTTCTCCTCCATTCCAAGTGGGTGCCAGCTCTTGAGCTCGCAGGTGCCGTTTTCAGAACCTGGCTGGTGTATTTTTTTGCGTCCTTAGGCTTTTTTCCACTCCGAAATGGCGTATTTGGGCCTTTAGGATGTGGTCGGGCACGTACTTGTGGTCTAGGGAGCATTTAGTGTTGTGCAGGTCCACAGTGACCAGTAATACCAAAGTAAAATATCATTTAATTAATTAGGTTGGAAAAGACTTCTGAAATCATTGAATCCAACCTACAACCCAACACCACCATGTAAACAAGCCCATGGCACTAGGGGTCTCATCTTATGCAGAGACAATGACCCAGCCCCTGGGCAGTCCATTCCAATATTTAATCACTCCTTCCGTGAAGAAATTTTTCCTAAGGTCCAACCTAAACTTCCCCTGGTGCAGCTCAAGACTGTCTTCTTGTCCTGTCACTGGTTGCCTGGGAGAAGACGTCTGCTTTCAGTCCCTGTTGGCTCAGCTAATAGTTCAGTCTCTTAGAAATGAGCCCCATGGGCTTCGCAACAGCTGCAGACACTTGCCAAGCCAGTTGGGCTGGAGGCCCTGCAGTTCTGGCACTGCTCCTGAGCTCCCACTGCAGCTCCTGAGGGCTCACATTGTAAGGCGCACATCAAATGAACCAGGGTTAATATGGGATGTGGGATTAGCTTGTGAGTTCTTCAAGTTGTTATCAAAATACTGTGGTCCATTTCCCCCCTGTAGCAAATTAAAGTCTTTCAAAACCAATATACTTTCACCAAAAATTTCTCCCCCTCCCTTCTCCTAAGGTTTACATGCTCAACTGCATGTAACTAATAAGGAAGAGAATCCCTGAAATTTTACCTCCAGGACTTGCAAGTTCGTCTTTATTATGAATATGTTCCAGAGCTTTTAGCAATCTCAGTTTAAATCTGTACTGCTACAGAATTGCTACATCGTCATATTTGACATTAAGCCATTTGAGCTTGCTTATTCTTCAAAGAGAACGCGTGTTGTGGTTTTATCAATAGTGGCGTGTCACACTCATCGTGTAAGTTACACATGGTATGTCTCCATTTAAAAGCTCTGAATGGCCAACATACCAAAGCTATTGCCTTCAAGATTAAACTTCACCACCTTTTCATTTCAGGTCCCTATTTGGTTTTTGTTTGGTTATTTTCCCCCCGCCACATCTAAATTGGCCATAAAGGAATAAATTTGGAGTATATTAAGTCAAATAAAGTTTGTGACATTTTGACTGCAGCTGTCTGTCCCTGTTACCTTAGAGACTGCTCACTCCCTGGCAGAAAACTACTTGTGTCTCAGTTATTGCTGGTGGGAAATACTGAAAGAATGCAGGCAATCTCTTTTAGATGAAGCAAAACCCCACCCAAACCCAGAATTCCTCAGCATTTTCTTTGTATTTCATGTAAGTGACACCTTACTGGATAGGTTACCATGTACAGCCATTTCTGGAATACAAATAACTGTGCTGCTCCAGCAGAAGGTCTCAAGGAAAACATACAAATTTGCAATCAGGTTTTTCACTTTATGGCATGAATAAAAGAGAATATAAAAATAACCAGAAGGTATTCAGTGTTTATTATCTCTTATTAAACATCAAAGGCAAACACAGGAACTAAAGACTCATTTGATTTTCTTGCTGACCCCTGCCTTTCTAAAAGAAATTAATGATCCTTTTCTTGCTTTGTTCCCCTTGTGCTAATTGGGTATCAGAGTTCTCAGTACACCCTTGCCCACAGGTGCTAGCTGCTTTTCTTTGACAATCTGACTCTTCAGTATGATTAGGCTTTACTAAGAACAGCTGTTTATAACCTGTATTTTCCTTGGATTTTGCTGTGACTCAAAGTCTAAGCTGAATATTTGATTTTTTTTTTTTCCTAATAAGACATGATTTACAGGAGAATGCAATATTTTTTATTAAATTAAGAACTATATTGGGTAACTTCAGGTCTTCAGAAGAGATTTTACACACCTGTAAGTTCTGTTCACTTGTTTTTAATGAACTTTTACAAAAGGATAGGAGAAGAGAACCAGGCCCAAAACATGTTTTGGTATTTATCATGACATTTATTTGTTATTGCTCTATTGAATCAGCACCTTAGGACATAGCTGTTTAACTTTCAAACCTGATAAACAGAAACTTATTTTAGGATTATTTTACAAGAATTACAGCATAATTTACCAAAAAGCATTTGGCACCAAGTCTGGTTAGAAAATTACTTTAAATTGCAAATAATATACTATTTGCCCCAAAGCTTTATACAGTTCCTATTAACACTGAGTTAGTTTCTTCACTAATGTGTAGTTGAAACTCCCACGAATCTGATGGATGAGGAATGAGGGCAGAGTCTTGCCAAGACTATGACATAGATTCCTTTAGCTAGATTTGAAAATGTGAAAGAGGTCTTTTTCTTACGCATTTTACTTTATAGCACTGCACCAGACAGTGCTTTTCCTTCTAAGTTATTTTAGGTAGCTGTAACACAGAAGTCCTTGATATTTAAGTTCTGTTTTATTGGAATGCTAGCAAGCCCAGTGTATATATTCCTGCAGTTGTAATATACTTTAATAGAAGCATTAGCTTTTTTTTGTCAGTGTAAATTTTACTACGGCCTGGAGCAGGAAAAGAGGGTATGTAGTATTTCTCTGCACTCTGACGGGTGATATGTAGGCAGTAGAAATACTTTAAAAGGATGCAGACACCCTTTGAAGTTTAGACAAAGGTCTCTGTAGCAAACCTAGACATAATATGATTGTAAATCTAATTATAGTAAGCTGTCTGGAAAGACTTCATTTCAGTCAATCAGTCCATTTTATTTTGGGTTTCATTTTATCAAGCACTGAAATGCTTGTTTATTAGGATCCTCTTAACAAGGCATCCTAGTGCCTAACGGGTCTTTTTTCTTGAAAGGGGCAGTTTGTTCTTGTTCAGCTTTCTGCCTTGAAAAATTGGAATCTTTTAAAATTATAAAACTATGAGATCTAATATTGCTAAATGAGCATTTGGGAGAACAGAATATTAATTGTAGAAAAAACATAATACAGAATTCCTTTATTGGTAAACCACTTTGAGACAAATGCCACATGATTTTAACATGCAGATATGTAATGAAGATGAAAAAATTGATCGTAGAGCAAGTTCTGTCTTCACTTCGGTGAGCACAAATGTCAGCAATTGCACTGATGTAAACTGAGTTAAATTAACTTTAAGCCAATAATTGCTGAATGTGGAGTGATGTAAAATGTGCATTAAGAAAGTATATAAATCTCTTTTCTTGTTTTCCCCCTCATTACCTCCAAGTACTGTTGCTTTCTTCTCTCTCTAAAAACCTGGGTCTTTCACAACAAAGCCATACCTTTTATCACTGAGCAACATGGCAGTTTTCTGGTGATACAGCTAAGCCCCAGAGGGAAGAAGCAGATGGGGCCTGCTGGAAAAAGTAACACCACAAAGGACTGATGGAAGAAGAGGTGCATGTCAGGAAAAAGAAGTGAGGAAAGGACAGGAAGGAGGGAAGGGCCAAGGGAGATGGAGAATCCTGTTGTACAGCACTGCGGTTTTTTGATGTTCCACCATCACAGAATGCTTTCCAGTTTGCTTTTTAGGCAGATGTTTCGAATGCCTTCTGAAACAGAGGTATATCCTCCTCACCTCTGTACAATAGGGATTGAAGAGGATTGGCAAGAAAATGGCTACTGCTGCAAAACCTTGAAACCAGAGATTTCTTTGAAGAAGGATGTGAAACTATAACGCACTTCCTTCATCACTTTACTGGTGCCTCAGTCCTCACCGGAGGGCTTGGAAAGATCAGAAAAAGTCCTTGCTCATTTTTTTATTTCTCTGCAAATATTGTCAAAAAATACTTGAATTTATGGTAGTTTCTGTGAAAATCTTAGAGCATATCTCAGCATTGAAACCAAATAGGTGTTAGACTGTAAAGTCTTTGGTCATACCTGATCTGACCTAGACATTAAGTGGAAGTTTATCAGGGCAGCTAAAGACTTTTGTATCACATTAGCTTTTGAATGTTAAATAATTCTGGAAATAAATTACATTGAGTGCAACACTGGACAACAAGATTTAATTTTACTTTTCCTAAATTTAAATATTTAAAATACCTTTTGAGTAATTTGAAAAGTGGAAAGAGTTCACTCTTTCTTTAAGTTACTCATACTTGGCTATGAATTCCTGCTTTTTCTGAGAATCCTAAAAGGCATCGATGTGTCCAGTTCACATGCTCTTAATTTGCAATTCAGCTGCTGTGAGCTGCTAGCTAGCTTTTAAGTCAGGAAACTCTGGACTGTCAATACCAACATATAGTTGAACAACTTACAGTGCTTCTGTGTAATTTTCTTTATGTTTTTCCTGAGGCTTTAGGGATATAGTGCTCTGCTTGGAGACACAATTAAGAAAGCCTGAAGCAATGTTACCTGTGATTTTGTGTGTTTCTCTCATTTGTATAGATACACACATTTTTATATAATTGTATCTTACACATGCATAGAATCCCAAAATTTCTCTTTGAGGTTTCTTATGGTATTCATTAAGTACAGCTAACAGAATAGTTTTTAAATGCTTTTCTCTATCTAGCTATTGTCTTTTCTACAAAGCCCAGTGACACATCCAAAACTGCAGTGAAAAACTAAACTAAGAATCATTAATTACATTGTGGGCAACTATATACAAAATCAGTGTTATGCAGCTTAACTGTTCCTTCCTGATTTCTGGTTAGATGTTACATCAGTGAAACAGGAATTCAAAATCAATATTTCTAGACCTACTGAGCAGTTATATCGACTTGGTAAATATCTCACTTACTTGTTTTTTAAATGCAAGTTCCATAGTTAGCTTCCCAATTTGCTGTAGACCCTGCATTTTCCTGACTGTAAGAAAGCCACTAGGTGGGAGTATCTTATCTTAAAAAGCATTTGGTCAGCCACGGCAGTTGTCATTTTGAAGGAGCTCTGCTCCTCACTTTTCTGGGCAGCCGAGAGATGCTGACACTCTCTTCACACCATATTGAGATGGTGGTGATCGATTTGGGATTTTTCGGTGCTCATCTCCACACTGGACGCTGGGGAGATGCTGCCTGCCTCACTGCACCTCCTGCCCAGGAGGATGTGAACTGAATCATAGAGTATCCTCAGTTGGAAGGGACCCACATGGATCATTGATTCCAACTCCTGGCCCTGCACAGGACACTCCAAGAGTCACACCATGTGCCTGAGAATGTTGCCCAAACACTTCTTGAACTCTGTCAGGCTGGTGCTTTTACTACTTCTCTGGGGAGCCTGTTCCAGTGCCCAACCACCCTGTGGGTAAAGAACCTTTTCTTAATACCCAACCTAAACCTTCCCTGACACAACTTCAGGCCACTCCCTCAGGTCCTGTCACTGGTCACCACAGGGAAAAAGATCAGTGTCTGCTCCTCCTCTTCCTCTCATAAGCATACTGTCGATCACAATGAGGTCTCCCTTCAGTCTCTTCTGTAGGCCCAACTAAGTGCCCTCAGCTGCCCCTCATATTACTTCCCCTCCAGACTCTTCACCATCTTCCTGGCCCTTCTTTGGACACTCTCTAATAATACTACAAGTGCCACTCTTCGAAACATCTCTTACCCAAACAAGGAACACAAGCTAATTATGTAGAAAACCCCAAGGATCCAGGTTAAAATAGATTCAGAGGCTCACCTTGCTAACATAAAAGCTAATAATACTTTTTTTAAAAGTCTTGATAAAATATATTAAAATATATTAACCAGGCATTTGCCAGAGAGAGAACTGGCAGGTGATAAAGAAAGGGTCTTTAGAGGAATTAGGCTATAGGGAAGGAAAAAGTTGTAGCAATATTAAACACAAAAGTGATAGAGAAGTTTTCAAAGTAAGCTAATTCTTTTTTTAAAGGAACAGAGCCTCACATTAGTCCTAAACTGAAGATACAATAAAAGACATTTTAGCACAGATGAATAAATTCCAAGTTACAACTGAAAGATGGGTGTGTTCAACTCTAAAGATCCAGGATGATACTGTTGGACTAAGAAGTGTAATGTGTAGTAAATTTTGGAGGGCAGCCATGGTACTAGAAAGATGGTGCCAAATGAGCTGTTTCCCAAAGTACAAATCTGTGAAAACAACAAAACCTCTGATTTTCACATCAGGAATATCTGAAATGTAAGACTGTAAGTGGAAAAAGAAGTAATACAAATGATTACCCATTGTTTCCTGTAGTACAAGAAGGGGAGGGACAGCTAATGTAAGGAAAATGAATTTTTGAAATGTGCTTTTTCGTATGTCATAATTTATCTTGTCATAGAGCCTTTTGAAGGTCAGGCTGATAAACTAAAAAAGGAGTAAGACAAGTTCACACAGGATAAGAATATTAAATGTGATTAAATGAATGCAAGCTTTAAAGCTGGAAGTTTGTGAATTGTAAACTTTTGAGAACATATCAAGAATCCATTTGTACCTGTACCCTGTCCTCAAGTGCTCACTGTTGCTCATTGGTGGAGAATGATACTTTGCCAAGCTGATTTTCAGATATTGCCAAGGTCATTCCTTATTTCCTCTGATAATAAAAAATTTGTCCCTTATCTATAAGCTCAAGGTGCTCAAAGGCAGTAAAGCTGTTAACAGTGTCTGGTTGTCTTGCTGCAACTCTGGATTGAGAGTCCAGTTTTCCTAAATATTAATGGGAGTAGCCTTGTTCACAGAAAAAGATCTTAAAAGCCAGCTGAAGGATGCATTGCCTAGACCAACAAAAACCTTGGTAGAAACAATGGTGACAGTGCAAAACCATCTGTAGACAGCTGCCTGAAAAAATTCGAAAAACTAGGACAGAAGAAGAAAAAAAAACTGCAGAGTTTTTGGCCTGTAGGATTCTTCGAATCATAATTCTGTGTAAAATTCATAATCACTGGGGGTTTATTTCTGAACATCATTATTAAATTTTCACAGGTACAAGGTTTTGGAGAGGTCAGGCAATTGGTGGCAATATTTCATATTTAATTTTGCTCTCTGTGAAGAGAAGTAACAAAGCTCCTGTTTGTTTTAACTGAAAGAAACATAACCCAGTGATGCTGTTGTAATTAAAGAAGCCTGGTGTACCACTTACTCAACTGTAGATCTAATGGGATAACTTTTAACTATGCAGTCCTTATTAAGCAACTTTTTTTTTTTTTTAAGGAACTTCTCTTATTATTTTTTTTTAATTAAGGTTGAATGGCTTTTCTGTAAATAGATACCTTCCTTATGGCCCATGTTCCCTTCCTGCTCAGTTATACACTGAGCTGACAATTAATGTGCACTGTCTTTCCCATAAGAACAGACTGTTGTTGCAAGCACAGATTTGTATTTAATTGCAAGATTTAACACTGTCTGCTAGAGAGCTTTTAATGCAAACATTCCCAAAAATGAAAAATGCAAACTAGAAAATTACTAAGGAAAAGTAACTTCTGTAACTGGTTTGGGTGGATATTTTCAGCTTGCTAGTAAAAATCTCTTTGCAAGTCATAAAAACCTCATTATAACTTTGAAACACGTTTCATGACTATGCATCAGCTCTACTGCCTGTGCAGTTCTCAATGCTTTAACAGTATTAGTTACTGGAATTGCTCAAAGACATCAGAAATAGAAACACTCTGTTCCTTGCTGGAATTTCAGTTCATCAGCCAAGCAGAATTACTGCTTTCTCCAGGCAAGTTTTTGAAAAGACATTATTCCCAGCCTACACCCTGTCTGTCAATGCATGATGAAACTGTCACTCTAAAATAGTTACTTGTACAGTGGAGTGGTTCTTTCTTACATACAATGCAACCAAACCTACTCGCTGCTGGAAGTTGGGAGTAATAACTAAAAGAATACAAACAGCTGTCTTTACCATGCAATCATCCATGATAAATCACTGATGTACTGGATGAAGCAATGTTATTTTTAGCTATTTGTCAAGGCCATGCCCTAGTTTATTACACATTTGGATTTTCAGAGGACCTGAGGTTTGTCTGCGTTCCAAGGTTGATGAAAAGCTGAGGAACAGGATGTGGTTACATGACTGTGGATATCACAAGGGTGTATCTTCAGGTATACTTCAAGGCATTGCAGCCTTACATACTTCACACTCTGAGATGATTTGCATCCCTAAGTTAAACCTTCAGGCTCCTCTTCCAACGTTTAGGAGGAATGAGTTACTTTGGAAGGGACTCCTGAGATACTGTCAGAGCTGCAGCCTGTATAAAGTCATCCATGAATAAAATGAGGCTGGGGATGGAATTTAAACAGTCTGGAGTGTATCTGCATGATTCAGATCTCTTGCTTCAGGTGAGCAGGTATGACTGCAGTACAGGCCAGGGTCATGAAATGCTATCGATTCAGGCTCCAAAAGAGCTGGAATAGCATCGTGCTGAACTGAACAGCCACCTTCCCCTAGGGCTAAATGCACTGCTCCAGTTTTCACAGCCATGCTGTTTCTGGTTTTGGAGGCAACCAAGTCATCCTTGGCTCCAGGCTACTTACACAGCGCATTATCTCTTCATTTAGTGTCTAAATGAAGTGGTTGAGACCAGGTGCCTCCCTCCTCCTGAACATTCACTTGGAGCTACCTACAATCCAGTCTGCAACTATAAATAGCAAAAATTACTCTATTTAATACCTAACTCTTAATATTTCAAGCAGGAGTGCGGGAAACTCCTCATTATCTACACATCCACATTTCTTCACTTTTGATTAGAACTAATTACTAACTTTTTACCTACTGTGTAGAAGTAGCCGACCCACCCTTCCCTCTCTTTATGTGCAGTACTAAATGGGAATGTGCAGGTACTTTCTGCAAAACTGCAAGGAACATGGGTGCAAATCTGAGTTAGGTCTCAGACTGCGCACAAAAAGAAGATAAGGTAGCTTGGCAAGTTTAGCAGAGCATAACCCTTTATTTGCATGTATTCTTAATTATATAATGTAGTATGCCTTCTCAGCCTCACAGAAAACTGGTTTCACCAGCAGAGAAGATGCCTTTTGGGGAGTAACCATGCATTTTATTTATTGGGTATGTCCAACGCAAGAAACCTTCAACCTTACACAAATATTAACCAAGTCTTGGAGGTAACCAGAAATCAGAGAGATGATTACTGCCCTGGTTATAGAAATGGGAGGGAGTTAAAAAGGAGACATTGTAGCCAATAGTTTGGGAGGTACAGCAGGTTATCTGCTTTAACTAAAAGCATTTGTTGTAATGAAAGCAACAGTGCAGCAAAGCAGCAGAGCTCTGATCAAACCTAGTAGTCTCTCCCTTATTTCTACCTTAAAGTTCTCTGCATGACTGCAGATTGTGTTGTCTCAAAGACAGAAATGTCTCAATTTTAGCAGGTCCTGACTGCATGTAGGGATTCATTTCCCATTCGGAATGTCACAGGGGCCCACAGACCATGAGAAGTGAAACCCTTCTCTGGAGATCACAAACAGAGCCTGTTCCAGCACAGAGTGGACAGAGAGCCATTTTGCACTTCTAACTCCCAGTCACAGGTGTTGCCTGACTTGATTTAAAAAAATTCAGTAATCACTGTCCTAAACCATGAGACTAAAACCAGAAAAGGTGAAGGGTAGCCACCTCATAGCTTTATCCAAAGTCTCATTAACACCTGCAGGATGACTGAGAAGGTCCTAGGAACAGGTCTCCCAAATCCCTAGAAATGCTCTAACCATCACATTTTTTCACTCTTTATAAATTGGTATTGCTGTTTCCATTCAAAGTGCTGCTCTGTCAGGAAGGGGCTCAAGGGTTTCCCACTTCTGCATTCACTGACTGGTCCTTCACCACACTTAATATGCCCTGGCCTTGCAAGTAAAATAAACCTACATTTATCTGCCTGTCACATTCCCACTGCTTTGTTCGGAGGAAGCAGCAAGTTACAGGTGTTGTGATGTAGTTGAAGGAGACTGTTCAGCTGATTTGCTCCAGATCACACGATCACAGAGCAGCCGCCAACAGCTTTGCAGTTCACAAATACGCAATACGAAAGGGGCAACTTCTGAAACAGAGCCACATAGCTAAACAAAGTCCTCTTATAAACAGGGGAAACGTTTAAAAGCTACAGAAAGTTTTCTAACTTGTGAGACACAGTAAATCCAAATCCCCAGTTTTGGACAGTGTCTGTGACAGACAGAACTGTGGTACTGCAAGCAATGTAATTCTGACTTAAGCCTCCTAAAGATCTCCCCATTTGCCCTCCTTCTCCCATAGTCTCTGAGCACTCAGGACCATATCCTAAATGTTCTCTTGACTTCAGAAGTGAAGCTACATTACAAAACACACCAGAATAATTTTTAAAAACAGATTATGCCAAAAAGAGCCTTCAAATACTTTAGTGTTCCACGCCTACAGTGGAGGAGATTGTTTATTCTACCAGCACAATGCTCTGAAAGATTTTTGTAAGGCTGACAAGAGACTGGAATGCACTACAGCAAAGAGCCTCAAAACTACTAAGCTTTTCTATCTTCACTTCCCATTGGAAAGCTCATTCATGACAGTTAAGTAGTCAGATGAATCAGGTCCAGAGCTATTACAAAGCACAATGAGGAAATGGCTCCAAGTCACCCGAGAACTACTTAAAATTTCAGTAGATAAAGGAGATGCTAACTAATGACTGTCTAACACGGTTCTGTATCATCCAGTAGTGTGTGATGCTTTACTTAATGTGAGAACATGCAATAAATAATACAGCACCATGTCCTTTCTAGAGATCACAGTTCTAATGTTTCTTGCTGCTGCAGTTTGCATTCTAAAACCCGTCTGGATGATGTCAAGTCACACACAAGTTTAACTCCCTCTTCCCCACCCCTTCAGACTTTAACAGGTATTGCTAGATTTTGTTTTCATTAAAAGCCTCAATGGTATTTATATGTAGCATTCTCCCTCAGCACAGGAGGGAGGATGCGAAGTGAAATCAAGCAGCAGATGACTGTTCACCACTAAATGAGTAATCATTTATGTTCCAAGCTAAAATAAATGCAAACAGAAAACCAGAAGGCACAGTGTTCTAATGTCTTCATTTAGTAACTTACCTTTTCATTAATTTCTTATAAACAGGGGTTTTGTAAAAACATTTTGAGCCTTGCTCATTTTATTTCTGTTTTCCTTGGAAAGCCTGAAGTGAAACATCTATCCTTTAAACTTGGTGTCTTCACTACTTGCCTTTTCCAGTGGCACAGGGGTGATGGTTATACTCCTTCATTACGTATTCTGGTTTAACCACCAGCTTTTCAAAACAGTCCCCACTAAAATGAGCTGTGGCTCTAGATTTACACTCTCCATCATCATCACTTACAGTTACCAATGAACAATTTCACTTCTAAGCACACACATTTCCCCAACAGCTGAACTGCTCCACAGTTTTCTGTGTTTTTCTTATTATAACTAGCCCCTTCATTTCAATGGCATCACAGTTGAGCTCAAGTCTGAAATGCAATGCTGCAGCTTAGGTCAAGTGCTTATTTTTACTCAAGTAATTACAGAAAAAAACTTGACACTGACATTTACCAAAATATTTCAGAGCACAAACACCACCCGCTGAGCTGAACATGAAAATTCATGCCTGCTAGTCTTGTTTTTCTCATCAGAGTATGACTGATTTGACTCATGCCTGACTTTAACAAAATTTCCAGACCTTTGCTAGAATTATAGTTGGTAGGAAAAATGCATAAACATACAGCTGAATTTCTCTTCCTATGCCCACATCATTACTTGTCTTTGATGAACAGATACAGCAAGACATTCTAGACCATTTCATAAGTTTAAAACTTAAAATGCTGAAGGAAAAGTCTCTACTAACACATCTGAAAGCCTGCAAGGAACTGTCTTAATTTCTTTTGAAGACACCTATGAAAATCCCAGTTTAGGAAATCTGGATGCTTTTTACTCAACAGCATAAGCAATGCAGGAGCACTAGTCCTTTGATGCTGAAACTAAAGCAGGAAAATTTCTCTGCCTTCCAGCAGTCCCACTTATGATTTGGTTACTGGTCCATGACCCCGTTGTTTATTGTATATGTGAATCATATGGAATTCTTACACATCTCAATTAAACAAAGGATAAAAGAAAAGCCCACCTGTAATCAGACACCATGTAACTGCATGTTAATGACCTGTTCAGTGCTCTACTGGGATATCTTGGAGTAATGCTATAGCATTATACTCAATTTCAAGAGGCCAGTAGACATTTTTAAATGAATAAAATCTATTTATATAATTACAGTGGTGACTACAGCTCATTCCTTATTCACAGCAAGTAAAAAAACCACGCTGGAGTTTATGTAAATATTACGAATGCATACACTATGAAAAAGTAACTCATGTTAATTAAAAACCACCTTAATTTCAAAAGTTTACCAGAAACAGTTACATTAAGCATTGCAATCTTTCAAAGCAGAACAGAAGTTGTTTACAAGGATCCAGCAGTAATCGATATCCAGCTGCTTGGAGCTGGGCTGCTGATTGAACATGTAGTGAAAGCTGGGCTGAAATCCCCTCTTATTTGATGCCAGCAGGAGTCATGCTGCTTTTTCCTATGAGCTGGAACTTCACCCCAGTCTTTACATTCTTCGTCGGTTATGGTGGAGCAGCCAGAAGATGATGTTTAGAGAGTAGCCAAGTAGACTCACAGTTCTGAAAATCAAATCTTCAAGCATCTGTAAGGTCTAGGGGAAGGAGGAGGGGATTTATAGCATAGTTAAAAGGAGTCTCTCTAAAAATAGGCAAGCAGCCATTTCAGTAACAGAGCTGATGGCAGGACACTGCACACCACTCATAGAAGTAAATCTGAGGCTGAGTCCTTGATGAACACACCATCATACTGGCCTTTGACTAGAAAGGAAGGCAAGCACAGCATGTGAACAAGTAAGCACATGTATGCACACAAGGCATTCCAGGAGCTGAACAATTTCTCTGCATACATAAAAGATCTTGCTAAGAAAAAAAAATAGCAAAGGTTTTTAGCATTTAAACAATTGCCTACATGAACTTGATTCCAAATCCAACTTTATACATTATTGATAAATTGAAAGGCCTCGGCATTGAAGATAAAACATGTCTAGCATCAGCTTCTGGCTTGAAAGTGAATACTTAATCACAAGAGACAAGTATAGCGACATCTTGTCTTTCACCAAGAAAGTGTTCTAAGGCAATATCCAAAATCACAATATAGCCACCACAGAAACTGCTCCAATGATCCCTGGTACTTGACATCACCCACGCAGGTTCCACTGCTGAGGGACAGTAGGAATTAAATTGGTGTCTGTCCTCCTCCTTCCTGCCATGTGCCCTGGAAATGCTGGAAATGTCCAACATCTGTACATCACTAGTTTCATAATGCAAGCTGATTTCTTCCTATAGCTCCTAAATCCCTCTGTAGCCATTTATATTAGCCATATTAGCCACTATCACTGGCAAGGAAATTGGTGAGGAATTGGCCATCTTTCTTTATCACTAGCCCAATTAAAAAGTTGTCCAATACGGTAGCAAGTATTTACACAATTAATACAAATGACAAATTTCTGAACATTTCACAGAAGGGAAATTACTTTAACCGGTCTGGCCAGATGTGCAGCACTCAGCCAACGGTTGTTTTATCTTCTTTGCTCTCAAAAAAGAGTCAGTTTACTTGCATTTCCACCAAGGAGTATTTTAGGAATGGAGACAGTAATTTCTGAATATACACTATATCTACAAAAGGAAGAGGTAAGCAGTTTGTTCTCCATTTCTATCACTTTGTGGAAGTCGATCATCCATTTTTAATAATAGTTATGGCACCCAGTTATGTAGCTAAGGAACTGAAGAACATGAAGGATATTATCTGAATCATTTTTGGCTAAAGAAAAGGAGCAGAACTGCATCGCATCCCTACTTTTTTAATGATTTAAAGGTGTGTTAAAATATACCAAGATTTTCAGGAAATCTGTTATTTGGCTTACACAGTAAGCTATGCCTTGTGCACTGTGTTCTAGACAAAGTTGTATTTTAAAGTGGTGCACAAAGTTAAGAAACTTTACATGATGCCAGTGAGTAACCTGTGCTTTCATAAATACAGTAGTATACATCCTATATACAGATGCTGGATGGAAGCCTCCAGGAAGGCTGTTAGCCAGCCATCCACAGAAAGAACGGAATGAAGATGGTGGGAAGCGTAGTGGAGGGTGCCAAACCTAGGCAGACAATTGATGCTAGTCCCACAAGCACAGATGCGAGCACGCTCCTCTGGTCCCGAATAATCATCTTCACAGTCTCACAGAACTGAAAAAAAAAAAGTGCAAAAGATGAGATTTAAAGAGGAAAACTTTGGCTGCAGAGCTGGCGATGCCCACTCTCTTGGGACACAGCAGCGGCAGCTGCCCCAACTCTCACACAAGCGCTCCGGAGAAGAGAGGGGAAGAGGAAAGAGCAGGGCTGGCACCGCATCACCGCCAGCATCAGCCCTGGTACTGCCTGCGGCTCCGGCTGGAACCTGTAGCTTCAGGGCATTCTAGATGCGTATTAATCGTTCTGGAACTCAGCTTCACTTTCTTCGCCACTTGAAGCCCGCTGAGGCCAGGCTCGCCGCCGTCCCGAACAGCTCCGCGCCGGCAGCACTGCCCGCTGCGGGCAGAGCGGCGTCAGCGGCGGCCGGGCCGGCGGGCGGTACCGACACCCCTGCCCCGGGCCGTGGCGGCGGCTGACCCAGCTCCGGGAGCGGGGCGCCGGGGGAAGGGCAGCGCCGCCCCGCGGGCCGGGCCGTACCTTGTCGGTCTGGAAGCTGACCGGGGCTCCGTATCGGCAGTAGGTGACGAAGTGCTCGCAGTTGTTCCAGAGCAGGCTGTAGGCCGTGGTGCCCACCAGCTTTTCCGCCCGGCGGGCCGCCTCCTCACTGCCCAGCACCTGGTCCTCGAAAAGCCGGTCCATGTGGTTGACCAGGATGCTGCCGCCGTAGGCGAAGTCCTCCACCGTGTCTACCCGGACGCTGGCCGTCCTGGCGATGACGCCCAGGATCAGCCGCTTGTTGGTCACCACCTGCTGGATCTGCCGACGGTCGCCGGTGATGGCGGGCAGGATGTCGGGCATCAAGTGGGCGACGCGGTTCTCGCCCAGATAGATGCCGAAGTGAATGAAGAGGGTGCGGGGCACCTCCAGCAGGTCTCCTCGCTTGAAGCAGCTGGTGTCGTAGTAGCCGGGGGCAGGCGTTGGCGTTTCCCCGCCGGAGCCCGCGGGCAAGGGCCGGATGTGGACGAGGAGCATCAGCTTCTCCAGCAGCAGCGAGGCCGCCTGCGGCACCGGGTTCTTCATAGTCGGCGGGCGAAATCTTCGGTGCCTCCGAGCAGCTGCTGGCCCCCACCACCGCTTTTCTAGGTTACCGGTGGGGCGGGGCGGGCACCCGGGCCGGCCCACCGGGTGGGGGGCGTGCGGGGAGCACCCGCCCCGACGACCGGCCGGACTTTATTGGGGGGAGCAGCGGGCACCCTGAGCCGGCCCGGCTTCCCTCGGTCCGGCGGCGGCGGCGGCTCGGCCCTCGGGATGGCGTCGTGCCCGCAGCCTGGAGCCACCCGCAGCTCCGCCCCGTCTACCGCCGGCGCTGCCCAGGTAGAAGTGCACGGAATAGTGCGTGCAAAGCCCTTCACCAGTCCCGGGGAGAGCAGCGAAGGGCTCCCGGGGCCACAGCCGCTTCGTGCGCCTTCCCCTGCCGGCGGGACCTAAGGGGCTCCGGGTGCCCGCCCCGGGGGTCGCGAGGGGCAAGCGGCGCCCGCATCGGATCGGGGGGTGGCCGCGCGGGCTGCCGCGGTGCTCACACGGCGGCGGGGCAGAGGAGGGAGCGTCTGACTTCCCTGAAAGAAAACAGGTCTCCGAGGGAAAGCGGGAAGTTACATTTAAAAATTAATTCGCCCCAAAGGTCCGCCAGCTAAGAAAGAGTGGGAATCGGCGGAGTGGCATTCCCGTGCGTTCAGTTTCATGCTAATCCATTATGCAAATAGCTAAATCCTGGCAACGGAGCCCACAAAAGAGCAGCCCTGTCAGGTCAACAATGCCGCCCCGATGGAGGCTCGGAAGTTTCAGTAGCCAAGCTGGTTCCCGCCCCTCGGGGATGGCGGGATGATGAATGAGACAGACATTCATCTTACCTGGGAGATGACAGGGCGCGGAGAGTGGCAGGCGAGGCGGCCGTGGCTGCAGCCTTTCACCGAGTCCCCGCCGCCGCCGCCGCGTCCCGGCCCGCTGCCATGGATCTTTGTTCGTGCCGCAGCCTCTCCGGCCCCGGCGCTGTCGCTCCGACTGCAGGGGGGAGCTTTCGCCTCTCTGAGAAACGCGGGACGGGTGAAGGGAGGGGGAGGAAGGAAGGGATATGCGTGTAAGAATGTTGGAGAATCTTCCTTTAAACTCGGGCAAACACCACAACCTCAGGATGGCGAACACGAAACTGGGAAGCAGAAAGAGGAGCGCTGGTGTGTAACAGTTTGGCAGTTCTCCACAGGCAAACCCCGTTGAAACAGTAGGTTATTTTTCTCTCTTCAGTCACTTTGAACGCTGTGGAACCCGAATGAGATCTCTAGACCACCCCAGAGCTGTAGTGTCCCTTTGGTCACACCAGCAAAAAAGAGAAAACGTTCACTATCCCTTTTCTTTCCATTAGCGAGTAGCTCTGGTATGACTCAGAAGGCAAAGGGGATGTGAAGGACCCAGCAGGTGAAAACCTTCTACCACCATAGACACTGAACCAAGGTTCAGGATCCTGTAAACATGAAAGCTTATTGATGAATCAAAAGCAAGTTTTCCCACTTCCTCAGTAAAGAAAATATTTCAGGGACAGGGTCACTTCACTACTTGTCAACAAAAACGATGGCTGGTACCCTCCTGTTTCCTCCTGCTTGAAGCAGAGAGCAGCTTCCTGGCAAGCTAAGATAATCCTCACCTTGCTTCATCTGCAAAAAAAGGGGCCCACCATACCCTCTTGTTTAGTTGCTGATTACAGGCCAGAGTCCCAGCACTACTTAACAGGGTGATCAGGCCTTTGGGATTTTCTCTGGAGTCTCAGCCAAATTTTTATGCAACAGAGGCTTACCCCTCTCAAGCCCCCTATTTCAAATCACATCACTTACAAAAGAGTAAATACTTTATAGATGTAGCTTATGATTCTGATACAGGAACCCTGTGGATTAGCCACCAGCCATAGATGATTATATAATTAAACCAGCATATTTTCAAATCCAGATGTTTAATGTATTTGGAAAGTTTGAAGCTTTTTCTACTATCAAGTAAAAGGGGAGGAGGGGAGGAGGAACTTCTCATTTTTAACTAGTGCATTATTTTTAATGGATGAGGAAAAAAAGAAAAATTAAAATGCCTCATCCTGATAAAGGGTCCCATCTATTTGGTGATGATCACAGCACCTGGTCCAGAGCTGGAGCACTGTGCCACAGAAGGTTGTCAAAGACTCCTACAAAGTCCTGGCTGAGAAAGGTTCCTGTCTCCATCCTATGTGGATAAGCACTATTCCTGCCCTGCACTGCTTTCCCAAGATTCCCCCTCCCTCTCCCCTTCCCTAAAGCTGTCTAGGGAGTGTCTCAATGGTCTTTGCTGAAAGAGGTCGTAGAGATGCTTCAGTCCTACAGTTCAGGTTTCTCTTCCCTGCCCAAAGGTAGGTAGAGGAATTCAGCTGAACTCCCTGGCAGCTACAGACACTTCCCAATGGGATCTTTCACATGGAGGCATCCTTTGTTTGCTTTCTTCATGCCAGTTAGCTTTAATCCCAAAATCACCAGGGTCCATTTCAAGTAAATCCGGAAAAGAAACCAGGATGAAACTGAAGAAGAATTGCCATGAGAAGGAGACTCTTCTTACTGCATGGGAGAGTTTCAAAGTAGCAAGGTGAAAGGTGTGACATTTCTGCAGTGTAATTTCCTCATATCTGAGGCACTGAAGAGCTTCCTCTCTCCCTCCTCCCCCAACCACTCACTCTCTCTCAAGCCCGGAAATCCTGATGAACAAGACCAAAAGGCATTACAGAGCAGACAGGTCTGTGGAATCCACCCAGGTAAGGCTTCGCCACTACCTTGCAACTGTTGTGAGCATTACTGTGTGCACAGCACACATCAAGGTAATTTCTGAATGAAACCATTCAGATTCTTTCTGCTTTCAAACCCAAGGGGCTGCACTTCTGTTACTGTCAAACTTCCACAATGTAACCGCAATGTAAGGGATACTTGCCATAATTCTTCCCCTGAAAGGGGGGAGAAAACACATTTTAGTGGAAAATCATCACTGGACATGGCAAACTAAAAATATGCATTGTGCATCAAACACTGGCACAATCCTCTTGGGTGACTTTCGTATAATAAATTTATGTACTAAAGGTACAAAAGCTAAGTAGGAAAACCACTCTGGAATATTAAATATAAACCCAAAAATACCGAGGAAGTATTTGTTTGGACTGTTAACTGTTGTGGAATAACTGAATTATAAAACCCATGCTTTATTTTTGAGAGTTAAGCTGAGATGCAGTACGAAAGCTGTGAGAGGTAAGAATGATGCCTTTGTTCAGTAGTGCAGATGAGCCACTGTACAAAAAAGTAAGTAAGAGGTATAAGCCAGTTTCCATTACACTGAAACTCCTGTATTAGAAGGAACCTTATTTTTTGCACCAGACATTACTATTTCCATCCTGCTCTCACAGCTAACACAGTAGGGAAAAGGCAGGAAAGGCGGGGAATTGGAAGGATAAGTTCTTGCCTATATGAGGAACAGACCTGGTTTAACAAGCAGGCAAGATGAATTTTTTGACTGAAGTTAAACCAATGCTGACTGCATACATGCTCACCTTTGGATACAATTTATATTTCACCAAACCTTTCTCAATTACTCAAGCTTTACTGCAGATTAAAAAACAAGTGCAGCTTTCAGATCATCTGGGATTGCTGAAACAAACATATTTGCATGAATTTAAAACACGTTAAGGTGTTCAAGGAGAATAAAATCTTTGGACAGGGATTTTTGGAGGGTGTAATTTGCAAGAAAAGTATTTGAAAAGCGATGCCATTTGGTTTGAGCTGGTGGGCTGAAAGAAATAATGGACAGAAAATATGTTTGTGAAGGATGGTTTCATAGCATCCAAACGGGCTATTCCAGAGATAAAAAATAACACCTTTGTATTCCCATATTCAATCCATTTGAACACTGTACCATTCTTTTTCAGGAAATTACAGCTTCCATTGTAGAGCTGTAAGCGACCAGCTCTACTGAACACTGTATCATTTACTTTTGGTTTCTGTATTTAACAAAGTCTAGGGACAGAACAGACAAAATTAAACAAAGAAGGAAACCGGCAAGACAATGCATGGAATTGCAGGCAAGTGAAAGAACCCCAGCCAAAGAACCTTTGAATTAAGTATTGCTCTCTTCCAGTAGAACAAACATAAATGACTAAAACAAATTTATATTTTATAAATGTTCACTTTTATTCAGAAACTTATTGCATACACGTTTCCAGAGTCACTTAAGCAGCATATTGAGTGAACTGTAAATATTTACTGTAGCCTTTTTATCCTTGCAGGTTTGCTACTGAGGTCTATCACTTTTTCTTTTTTACTTCCTCTCAATAGGCATCCAAATTATTAAGGAGAGTTTTCTAACAAACAATGACTGTAACCATAATAAAACCTGCATACCATTTTCCCCTTGAAGTTATTAACTTGGCTGTTTTTCTGCAATGAAGTGATGACTTTTTTTACAACCTGACTGGATCAGGCTGTATACATGGATGGTACCTACACTTGCTCAAGGAAGAACATGTTGAAGATGGATAAAACATTCACTTATGACACCTTCAATTCAAATGAACAAAACCACAGAAAATGTGTGGGAGCAATTCATTGCATAGTACTCAACAGCAAGCAAGAGGCTAGGAAATTAGTAACAGTGATAGACAGCACCGGAAATTTAGGAACAACTAACAGGTAGGTCTGGTGACAATAAAAAAATACTTATTTTCATAATTTTGTCTGGTATTAGTAAAGCCTCATTTTGTCAGCACTAAATATTTAATACAATCTGCCTAAAATAAACAAAAATATCAGTATCTGAATATAAAATGCCTGAACATGTGGAATAATACTTTTATGGCTTCTCCAGAGAAAATACAGAACTTCCACCTTGCCATTGTCCAGAAGTATAATACAGATTTTTAAGTCTCTTCTTAATGAGGTCAAGAAGCTCAGAAGTATTGCCATTTGAACATGCTAGTCATGTTGTGCAGGAGGGAAGATGGAGAGGTGGGAACTGGGAGTCGGCAGAATGACAGAGTACACTGCCTTCAACAAAGTTTTACTTCACAGCAGAAGACACCTTTCTGTGGGAGGGGCAATGCAAATGACAGTCAAATAAACTTGCTATCCTTTCCTCATCTTCAAATTTATTACCACACTAAGATCTGCAATTTACTACTACTCAGTGCTTTCAAGTGAACGATTAATTAGTGAAAGATATTGGAAAATGTAATAACGAAGTCTGTAATTAACCAGACAAAGTGCTGGAAGTTTGGTGGATCACCACCAAAGGTCACCATTTACGACCAGTCACTGTATAACAGTACCAATTATTACTTTTCTTTATTGCCCAGCAGGGAAAACTGTTCCCTAGTACCAGACAGTGCTGACTTCACAGCAGTCCATTTGATTTTCAAATAAAGACTGAGAGAAGGAAAAGAGAGATGGACTGAACAGGAGGTAATTTCCATCTTGAAACAAAGATTATCTTGTCTCATAATTAAATGTTATGTTGCAATTTGATTAATTCTCTTTTTCAGGAAATAAATTAATTCTTCATCCACTGTATTATCTAGACAGGAAATGTTATCAGGCACAGACAAAGCTATTAGTCTGGTATTACTCAAAACATTTGCTAATCTGTGCCATATAGCTAAGCCTCTGCGAAATAACTGTCAAATTTCTACTCTTTAACCTTAAAAAAAAAAAAAAAAATCTCATTCAAGAAGCCAGTTCTTGTTTATAACATGTTCTTTATACCACTCAGTGTTAAAAGAATATATATTAAACACCTGTTATTCTATCAGTGATTTTAAATCAGGAACATTTTTAATCTGGAAATCCAACAGCATCTGTCCAAGTGCTTTACCCTGTAAGAAAAAGAACCAAACCAACATTTTATTTTACTATCTAAATATACCACCTTTTTAAAGGAAGTTTTTAAAAATGGTTTCCTATGAATATTTTTCCTATAATCAGTGTGAAAATTCTGTTCAAGTTTTTTGTTTGCAAGCATCCAAATCTGAACAGATTGAACAGTTTGTTCAATTTATTTGGTATGTTGTGCTAAAATCAATTTATTTGGGGTCCAGTTCTACTATCTGATTCATACATAGCATCACCTTCTTGAAAGTAGTCTTCTTGCCTATGCTGAGATTATTTGCACACATAAGCATTTCTCAGCCTAAGGTAGCAGAGCTGTGCTTTGCTGCAGCCATAGCATTGCTCGGGACCTCGTCTTCAGGTTTAGATGTTTCAAATATTTAATACTCAGACTGTACACTTGCAAAAAAATGTTACTTTCAGATTCTCATAACATCATCAGCACAAAAGGCCTCATATCCATCTGCTTTTCCCTTTCATTTCTGTATTGTTTATCAGTACTTTAACTATAGAAGGCACAGGCTATATTAGGAGGCCTACAGTGCATATGAAAGATAACTACATTAAAATCATTGCTTTGATACATGCCTGTGGGTCACTTCTTAGGGATGCTATGCCACCACCACCAAGGGAATTCTTCAGAACAAAATTTAATCCATGGATTCCTGGCAACTCATATCTGTAAAATAAAAACTGCACGTTATTTCTCAGATTTTGGAAGGAACACTTGTAGAGAACATCAAGCAAAAGCTGGTATGCAAATATTTTATGCTTCTGATCACATCCCACTGCTGAAGTTAACAAAATTAACACAAGGCCTTACCTGCCTTCTTGTTCCTTCCTCTTACTCCAAATAAACAGTCCTTAATAGTTTTAAAGTTGGACCATAAGGTAATCATCCTCCTCTATTCAAAACTCATGCATTTCTAACAAGGCTGTTTCTAGAGTTCTTTTATTCTGTAAGTTAAAGCCCATATCTGGAAGCCAGAAGTTCAAGATCCAATATGAACTCAGACAACACAATGGGCAAAAGGAAGTATTTTCATTAGCTCCTAGTTCTGATACTGAAAAGTACAATCACTTAATTCCTGGAACTCACTTTTCCTAACAAGTGCCGCCAGCTAATTGGAAAGATACCCTCTTTATTACTGAGAAATATCTATGAGTCACTACATCACTCTTACAACCAACAGATAACTTCACAGCAAATTAAAATCAGAGCTATATTTCAATGCTTTCCTGGAACCATGTACTTTGTTCAGATAAAATTTTATTTTAGTGTGACAGACCTATTTTTCTGTTCCACTGCCACCGTAAGCATTTTTCCATCCTTGCTTTTGAGTGGTGCAGTTCCAATTTGGAAACCTCTGTAGCAGTTTGGCAAATGGCTCTGTGGTTTCCTATTGTTTCAAATTCCACAAATAGGTCTACAGTGTATTTCCATTTGTCTCTCACTGCCAGTTTTTCAGTGTTTTGTCATCTTCTTTCTATTGTTGGTTTGCTTTGCTTTTGCTTTCCTCCGATATTTTCTTCATCTAAGGACTTGATAGCTTTGCTTTAATTCCATAGGAAAGGATTTAAATCAAAACATCATCTAGCCATGAGGAATAACAGAAAGACGATATCCAATTCTCACTCTATCTCCAGATGTCTGACTGCTGCAATTTACATCACACTTCCTCCAACACTACTTATTTTTTGTTAGTCACCTATCTGATTTTCATCTGTTTGGGACAGGTTCTTCAAATCCTTCCCCTGATACAGCTGGAATTTCTTGCAGTGCTCCTATGCTGCTGATTTTGTCACTCTGAGGTTTCTCTCTTTTGGCTCCTTTTGAGCACAGTGAAAGCTATGGCTGTTGCTGGTGTTCACAGCCCTGTTTTCCCTTTTAACTTGGATGTATGACCCAGATCTCTCATGGAAGGAGATGATTCTCCTGAACAGCCTGGCAATCACTTGAGTTCTCGTCCTAGAAAGCAAGTAGTCATGGAGTATTTGGGTCTGTCTCCCAGGCAAAAAGTTTTAACTTTAAGTTCCTTCTACTTTTTCATTACCATACTCTAATTTAAAATTAGTATTATTAGTTGTTATTAAGAAAAAATACTGGTGTCAGCATTCTGTTGCCCTTCCTTGAAAACTAGTTGATGGCAACATTATCACACTTAAAGGGAAACCTACTGGGAAGGAAGGAAAGTGGATTAATCCACCAGTGCTCTACTAGACAACACAAATATTGTAGAAATGGCTTTATTCTTCATAAGTTACCTACCTAGTTTACTAAATTTAGTATCATAATCAACTATATAGCACAACCAGATGACCCCACAAAATTTTCTAAAGAACTAAAAAAAAATTACCAATCACCACACACACCATGAAAGTTGAAGATCTACCAAAGCACTGCATTATAAATTTTAGTCTCAAAAACTGGAAAAGATTTCCAGGCAGCAAACAATTTCACAACTGGCAGATCTCTCCACAAGAACTAGACTCATGGAATATGGATTCCAGAAGCTAATATCTCATCTCTCAAAAGAGGTGCCATAAAAATCAATCAGGAAAACCAGGAACAAAACTGAAGAGCATATAAAAGCAGAAACAAATGAATGGAAGAGTTTCATTTCACTTTCTGCGGTAATTTTGGCAGAGGAAGCATGTAATACAAGGAACAGATCTTAATTTGAAACACTATAAAATGGCACATTCATTTTATTTACTTTGAGAAAATATTTACA
Organism: Dasyornis broadbenti; assembly: GCA_013397935.1. NCBI lineage: Eukaryota > Metazoa > Chordata > Aves > Passeriformes > Dasyornithidae > Dasyornis > Dasyornis broadbenti. The sequence goes on along the minus strand of VZRN01001305.1, from coordinate 2,879,770 downwards.
GTGGAATACTCTTACTAAAACTAGGGTTACAGAATTATAATACATAAAGGTCAGCATCTTCACTATTTTAAGGCTTGTTTGAAGCATCCGAGCATCTAAAATAATTCCACACAGAAAATAAACTCACACAATAAAAGGAAGAAAAACCATCATAATAATCTTAAGCAGCAACAATACATTAACCAAAATGCTGGCAGGCATTTACTCCACACAATTAAACAATTTAAGTGTAATTAACTGAGATCTAAAGGAAAAAAAATTATCTTATTGTACAATTTGATCGAAAGTTTTAAGAGCTGCTTTTAAAAAACACAGAAAGCAAATATACACTTCAAAGAATACTGCATCTGTCACAGAAACCAGTAAAACAAGGAACAGTCACTGTTCTAGCTGAATTCCTACGCTTATGCACAACAGGGTGCCTGCTTAACTACCTTCTTTAAAGTGCTGTCCATAATATTCAGAGAAGTCGGGTTTCCCAGTGAATTTCCTGTTAAAATGCATGGAAATAATGATGATACAAAATTATTTAATGCATTTAAATCAAAGAAAAGACAGAATTCTTTTTATCAGAGAAACGTAGGAACCAAGTCCACAGGCTTAAAGGGGTGTTTGCATATGAGATATACTGTAGAGAAATACTAATTTTTCCTCTCTAATAAATATATGTACAAAAAAGCCATCTAGAAGCAGCAGCATTCACGTTTCTTGTTCTTCAGCTCTTGCTGAAAACATTGCATAGGAAGAAATCAGCTATTTTTTGTATTTCTGAGCATTGGAATGTTCTCAAAACATTACATATTCCATACTTCAGAAGATGAGAACAGCAAAACCTCACAGGATAGCTTTACTAGACTAACCTAATACCACTACACAAAAAGTTTCTTATTCTGTATCTTAAGATACTCAGATCTGCTAAGAATGTACTCTTCCAGAGTGGGAAGCCATCACCTGGAGATTGGAAGACCATCTTTTGCTACTATTTTACCTGAAGATATGGAAGTTTATGAGGTTTCAGTGTTCTCCATCAAAATAATTCCACTTTTCTCTGTTTAGTACACCTATTTAATGCCTCTAGTGAAAAAGCATGGAAGGCAAATGGTTAACAGATTCTATTCTGTAGTGAGGTAGACCCATGGTTGGTATGTTTATAATAGCAAAACTAATACATACATAGTTTTTAACCATTCACCGTGTAAATAAAGGAAATTAAGGAAAATTAGACAGTAAGACAGCTCCTTTTTTATGACAGTTAAAACTAAAAAATAAACAAGTAATTTAAAAAGAAACTACACAATCTGAAGCACATGAGCATAATCCTTATAATCCTAAATATTTCCACAAAAGGTTTTATTCTTTTTCCCCAGTAGCTTTCCAATTCACTCACAGAGCTCCATTATCACATCATTAAAGGAAGCCAAACCCACAGACATATAATCTAATTAATCAAATTAATTTGGCTTCATCCAGACAGAGCAAATTTCAACTTTTATTTACGAACATGAACAGCACTAAGGAATGGCAATGATTCAATTTCTAGAAATATAATGAGGAGGCATGACATTTTTTATTTCTTCCCCTCTCAGCTCTGTTTCAGAGGAAATTAAATTAAAATTCTTAGTATCACAATTTATTAGATACATAGATTTGTTAGCACTTACAAAACAGTGGGTGAGATCTGCACTGAGCTGCTTATGAAGACAAAACCAGCACTTACAATTCAAAGATCAGGGGTGAGAATAACTCCAAGCTCTCTCTGAGCTTTGAGCCGCACCTCAAGCTCTTTGGACAAGCAAAAAGACATTTAACAGTTTATCTGCTACTTGTGGAAATACATAAATTATTTTGGCAAAATCTCCATATTTGCAGAATAACAGACTTTGTATCAAAAGACATTTCAGAAGACTGAATGGTTTGTGGCAGTATTAAGCTTTTACCTTTTTTTGGAGAAAAAGGTTTAAAATCTGTTGACTGTTTCACTAGACATCCTTGGGAGAATGAGCTCCATTGCCTCACACTACAAGCACAGTGTATGTTTGATTCAGTCCCCAGGAAGGGCCCTGAGCATCAGCCATACCACAACAACAAGAATGTTACCTATGTTGTCTGCTGGCAGAGGATATTCTTTTGTAGATGAGTATCAGGTAAAAGTGTCTTGTTTAGAATGTATTCTCTTTCATATTTTAAGAGAAATTAGCTTTGTTTTTTCTTTAAATTCTCGATTGGTGTATGTGGCACAAAAGTGGGTGAAAGTGAGGTACTAGAAGGAATACTTTCTCTGAAGTGAGTTAGCATTCATAAATATGAAAATGTTTTGCACAAACAGGGATAGTATGAGGCCCATTTCTGATGGATGATTGGGTAAGTTTGGGCTCCAGACTATACTGGCTGTGTGAATGTCTTTCACATAGTGTTTTACAGATTTCTAACTATCAGTTCAGTAGCTCAGAGGCTTGGGAAGCTTCAGTTACTAAGGCTCCTGCAGTTTCCAAATGGTTCAAAACCAATGGAAAGATAAATTTCTGAAAGGGCATTGGAAGTTATTTCTAGTCGGTAGAGACATTTTGTACTGGAACAAAACAAATGAACAGCCCCAACACTACTATGCTAATTCTGGGAATTTAAATGCCTTCACTAAACGGATTCACGGCCTTTGTCCAGCTTTGAGAGAGGCCCAAGTTCATGTTCTTTCTCAATGACTATGCTCAAGTTGTTATTTAAAAAGGCAAAGGAAGATACATAAAAATCCCAAAGACAATACACACAAGTTTGCAACATTTATGTTAACATTCTTTAAGGTAACTTCTGGTACCATGAAGTATCTACCATACAACTGTGGACTGAGCATCAAGCTACCCACCTTGTTACTAGTTTTTCTTCTGGTTTTTCACGCTCTAAAAGGTGTTGAAAGTAATTCTCCAGGGCTTGAGCAGTTAAAGTTTTCTTTAGGTATGGATAGTAGAGGGGATGCCGTGCTATCACACCTGTTAGGCATTAACTGGCATTAGTTGAAATAGGAACTGTTAAAACCAACTTGTATTTATTCTTTCAAAAGTGATTTGAGATCCCCTGTTTAACTGAAACTGTACATATGGATCCTCTTTAATGAGCTCCTGAATAAAAAACAACAGTATGACAGCTCTCCCTCTGTCAGTACAGATGCAGGGTGGAGCATGACATGAAAAAATGCTAAGTGACCACTAAGTGATTACTGGATTTTTTCTGGCTGCAAGCAGTCCCTGCCACTGAAGGACATGTAAAGAACAACATCACAACAAAAAACCCATTGGCAGTTCTCTTCCCTTAAATGGTTTGCAAGACTTAGACATCTAAGTAATCACAATTAACCACAACAAGGCATGATCAATGACTGAAGGTTCGGTCCTTGACCCACCTCTTGCACGAGATTCTGACTTAAGTGTAACAAATCACAATTACATTTTTATTGCTGTAAATATGCTTTGTAAGCTTCAGCTAATTTTATGCTGAAGCTGAGGTTCCAGAACAGGATCAGGAAAACAGTTTTGTGTGACAGGGACCTTTCTATCTGAGGACTTAAATTAGAGATCAAGTTTGTTGTTGTTATTGTTGTTCCTTAATAAAGCAGTAGTGTCTTTACATCTGAAGAAGTCTATTATGTATACAGCACTCACAACTTGGCAATGCTACATTGCAACAGTGGTCAACCACTGAGAAAGAAAAAGGAAAAAAAAAAAAAAAGAAAAAAAAGAAAAATCAACACTGCTTCATTCTTCAACCCAAAAAAACCAGTTTCACAAACAAGGATAAGAAAACTATATTCCTAAATATAAATGAACAAAATCAGTTTTAGCATGACAGCTAATAGCAAATCAAATCCCAAACGCACCTTTAATTCACACTGAGCTTTGAACACCACACGCTCTCATCTTCCAACAAGAGAGCCAATTGTTGCACGCAGAAGGAACAGAAGGAATTATTAAACAATGCAAAAAGCAGCACAATCAATGTGAAGAGATTGCATACTGAAATATACCATTTGCATTAGCAATATAATAAAAACATTCTTGTACATATGAGAATAACTTCAGTATTTTCTGTCACTATTTCAGCCATATACATGTTACAAAATTAATGGATGAAAATATTACACATGATCAAACAACCAAGAAATTATATTACATAACATAACACGCATGAAGGAATAGCGCCTGATGTGTAAAGGAAATCTTAAAAAGGCATTTCTTAACTTTTGGTAGCTCAACTTTCCAACCCTAAACAAAAATCTTTTTTTGTAGTATGACACGCTAATATTTTTTCTTAGTACCTCAGATTACAACAGTTGCTAATCAGAAGACTACAGATATTTCATTAGTAAAATCTACGTTCGATATGTGTTCTTTTTTAATTTCAGCACAATTAAATCAAGTGATGTTTAAAAAAATTAACACTAGCACTTGATATGTAATTCTTACGTGGAAATCTTACATCACTTCAGAAAGCAAGAAAAATTAAAATACCTATGTTTGCAGAATTGCCTTTGTCTCCACTTCTGGTATAGGCAAGATCTTCTAAGCGGTAAGTATGTGGACCACTTGGCAGATCTGTACAACATAAAAATAAGTTCATTTTAATGGTGCTACAAATAACAGCATATTTTTTAAGTGCATGCTTTTTGCATTGTTTGCAGTACTTCTGAAAACATGTCCAATCCTTCTTTCCACAGGAACACCTAGAGAAAAAGAGGTGAGACTGGGGGCCAAAATTATGAAGTTGATTCCTCCTGCTCCATCTCCCAAATCCCTTTTACTTTTTTACAGCCAAGTCCAGGCATCCCCTCTTCCATCACCCTTCAATATGACTAGTCTTCTTGGTCTTAGCAATGCAGTACCTCTGAAGGAGGCATAGCAGCTGCACATCTCCTTGCCTAGCCAGTAACTTTTGTCCCCTTAACATACAGATCTCTGCTTCCAGTGCAGGTGGAAAATACCTGTAGTTGCTACTGTCCTGATAATTCTATAGCATCTGTTTCATCTGCTAATGTGCGTAGAAAAGATTCACAATTTAAAATTCGTTTTCAAGACAACACATCACTCACTTGCATTTGCACTGTTTTAACAGTTACTTACCCAGCTGTACAGAAGAAACCTAAGATTTCTTTTACAAGTTACTGTTTTTGGAAACATCTTTGTATTATATATGAAAATGTATGCTTTCCAGGAAGCCAACCTTGATTTTTTAACTCGTCAGTGTCTGAGTATTGGATATTCGAGGAACATGGAGACTGTTGCATTTCACTGAACGAAGTTAATATGAAATATTTTTATCCATCTACATATCAAAAAGCAAGCCCACTCCTGTCCAAATCCATAAATTCAATATTGTGGGATTCCCACTGTATACACCTGAGATTTGATGGCTAAGTTACACAGCACAGACATCTTGCAATCACTGATTACTAAGAGTAATAGGCTGTCACCATCTAGCTCCTATTCCTTAAAGTGAGAGATGAAGCACCCACTCTGCTACTGAGCTTGAGTTACTCGATCACAGTCAAACACCGAAACTTGAAGCACAGACTATATCCAAGCTTTTAGGCAGTGAGAATCAAGTCATGTTCAGTCAGTTTTGCTTCTGATCTAACTCTCCTACAGCCATGTCAGCTCTCCTGACCTCCATGGCTTTTCAATACCATCATCAATAACAGACTGATCTCCATTCCTGGCCATTCTCATCCCTCAGTCCTTCTCTCCTCTGTCCCCTTCCTGTCTTTTCCTCATTCTTCCAGATGCAAGTGGCAGTTCTCCCCCTCTCTCTGCTCCTTGGACACAAGTAGGGGCAATATGCAGAGCAGGGAAGCGACAGCCTTCCTGCTTTGCGATGGCTTCTGGTGCATCTGCTGCTGGTGGCAGCCAGAAGAAGCAACTCACAAATTTCCCAAATTTAAAGGAATTGAATATACAGGGTCTTGTAAATCAATTATGTTGGACTAACTTCATGTTGCAAGGCACAATGCAATATGAAAATACATCAGTCTGCCCCTTCTGTACTGTTACTGTTTCTGCTGAGAATATCAAACTATTTGGAGCTTTTCTTCCTTTTTAATTTTTTTTTTTAATTTTAGGGAGTAAGAGACCCAGTATTAAAGATGTTATACTCCAAATGCGGGCCAAAGGCATCACTTACAGCACAGTGCACCTACTGTGAAGGCATGAGTAGACTTGTACTGTGTGAACTGCACCAGGTAATCAGGTAAACCCAGCCCCAGCCAAATCATCATTACCTTCAACTCCTTCCTGCCCACAGAAAATTGCTGACTCAGACATGAGCCAGGCTGACCTGGGTAAGAGAGAAACTGTGTCCAAATCCTACTGGCTGCAGTTTTCACTGACCCTGTCAGAAAGGGACGCTTAAAGTCTGTGGCAGTGGCAGCTGGACAGATTCCTAAAATCCATTTGGGTATGGGCTGGGAGATACAGCGGGTAACAAAATGCCTTAGTATGACATGACACATAATTTGTATGGTGTACCTTAGCTCGTGGTATTTATTTGGTTGAGGCAGATCAGGCAACACTCACAAGAGGGGCTTTGCTGGCACATGCGAGTGGCAGTAACAAGGAAAACAGTAACGAAAGACTAGGGGCTCATCACGGCAACCTCTTCTACTGGCACAGGTGGATCAGAAAATCTTCCCACAATCTACCTGAACAACCTATGGCCATTAAACTGCTTTAATTAAGAGCTAAAGTTTTATAATATATATTGGGTCACTGTGAAAGATGAGATGCAAGTGTGATTATAGTTTAGTCTGGCACAATGGCTCCTCACTGGTAGAAAGTCACAGTAGCATGAAATTTGAAGAGGTGAAAGCATACAATGAAAGAGGTGACACAGCAGGTTTGTTTTGAGCTTGATGTTCACAATCTTTCCCATGTTCACTTACAAGCAGAAATGTGCCATGAAATTTGGCAGAAATTATTAAAGGATGTATTTGTTTAATTGGGGAATATTACTTTTGATTAAAGATCTTCATTGAGAGTAGATTTGCAAGTCCAGCTAAAGCTCATTGCTCATTTTGGGTAAGACTACCACACTTCATACACTACAGAAATCACATTTTCAAGACACAATGTGCTTCTTCAAAGGCTGAAATTTGAGAATATCTAAATTGCATAAGCTGTTAGAAATCATTTCTCGATCAGAGATTTTACACGGTCAGTCTCTGACAATCCCCCTTTAAACAAAACCAGTTCAAGTCAGTGTTCTGGTGTTCTCGTTTATTATTATCCTAATTGATTTATCTTTCATGATCTGTTTATCAGGAAATTGTTTTCATTTAATAAACATTTTAAACAAATCTATGAAAGAATTCCCCTCAAAGCTAGGGAAAAATGGTACATTGAAATTCCACCCTCCCAGAACCACATCTAGCAGCATATTTTAAATCCATTTTCACATATTTCTCTTATCTATTCAACAACAACTAACAGTCCCTCACACTTGAGATAACCATGAAACTAAGAAAAATACTTTCCTCCTTTCTAAATGCTGACAGAAAATGCTTTAGCAGAATCTATTCCTTTCACAATCTAACCCATTTGTCTTTCTCATCCATGCTGTCCTACATTAAGCCACAGAAGTAGGTAAGTATTTAGTCACATACAGAAAACATTTATATTTACAGCTAAGGGCAAAAGTTTAGAGATCTTTCTCAGAGGAAGCAACCAGAGAAGTTCAGCTGTCTCTCAGAAGTGGGGTTTTGCCTGAAAAAAAGCCTGAAGAATTCAGTAGTTAAACGCTGGTATCAGGCACCTCAGAAAGTTTTCTCAAATTATAAAAAGGCAATAGGGAGTCTAACAGCTTTTTGCTTCACGAATATTTAGCACTGTAGTAACCTTGAAAAAACCCCCCAAACCCAGGACTTTTGCTAACACAATTTACCAGGATGAAGGTAACAAATTATACATTCACAATACAAAGATGAACATACCTTTCAATTCACTACTAATCTTGGGTAGATCAAACGAGACCACCTCATCTGATGCAAATGTGAGATCCTCCTCAAATACCTCAACATGCTGTCCATGTAAAAACAGGTCGATCTGTACAAAGAACACAGATTTTCAAACAGTCAAATCAGAAATCCATTGCAATGTGAATAAATAAAGCACAGTTCTAATTAAGTATTGATCTAGCATACTTCCAGTAATAGCTTTATGGATAAGGCTCCGTTGCTCCCCTCTAAAGGGTCACAATACAATAATAATTCATTATAAACCTAAAAGAAATCTTTGTTTAGGGGAAAAGGTATAAAAAACCCCAAAGAAGTGCTCTGTCCACTTCAGTAGTTTTTCAAGGAGGACAAGTTTCTTCCCATCTCACTCTATATACTGCAACACTACATGGAATTTTGTGTCACAACTCTTGACATTTGAATTCCAAAACTTGAACATTTCCATCTCTTCCATGATAAAACCCCCTTTTCTTCTTAATGTTGCTATCTGTAATAAAGACAAACTTCTCTCTGCATCCTGTATTCATTTTCAAATATATTTTGTGGAAGCTGCTAAAAAAATACATCAATAATGGAATTTTGGGCTTGACTGTTACTCAGTAGCAGCATTTAAGAGTAGACTCTTAAGTCAAGGACTTTAGTTTTCTGTGCTCTGCCAGCAAGCAGGTGCACAAAGAGCTGGGAGGGCGCATGGCCAGGACAGCTGATCTGACCTGGCCAAAGGGATATTCCACACCAGAGAGCATCATGCCCAGTATATAAACAGGCATAGGAGGAAGTCAGCTGGGAGCTGCTGATCACTGCTGAGAGACAGGCTGGGCATTGGTCAGTGGGTGGAGAGACACTGTTGTGCATCACGTATCTTTCTTGGGTTTTATTCCCCTCTTTTTTGTTACCTCCCTTTTAATAATACCAACAACTACTACTTTTTTTCAATTATTAAACTGTTCTTATCTCAACTTGTGGGGCTTTTTTTTTAACCTTTTTTCCAATTCTTTTCCCTATTACACTGGGAAGGGGGGAGGTGAGAAAGTCACTGAGTGGCACTTAGTTGCCAGTGGGAATAAACCATAATTTTTCATGCCCAACACATGGCTTAACGGGTTGACGTAACAACAAATCTGACTAGAAAACGTTAGAACAAATTTCTTACAAGTATTCATTGTATTATATTGTATACTGGTCACAATGATTAATTTGCTCTCAAAGTTTATGCGTTTGTTCCTCAAGTTCAATTATGTAACACCTTACTTGCAGTATGTGTTCCCTGTTATGATGTTTATCATCCATGGAAACTGGGCTGAGGTTATCAAGCTGTACTTTGTAACACTGGCTAATCATACGATGTAATTGCTGGTTGTGAAACTAATCTGGTATTGCACTCAGCATTGCTGTCATCCCTGTACTTGGGAGTCATCTATCAGAAACAAGTGATAATTGTACCTTTTACCTTTTCTCTTTGGAAACTCAGTCCATGAGGGGACATACTTCCCTTCATCTTTCCCTTCTTATCCAGAGTAATTACAATAGATCTTGAGAATTTTTAATATCCTGGGATGTTCAAACTGGCATGATCCTATCATTATGTCTTCACAGAATCAAGTAGGTTGAGAAAGACCTCTGAGATCATTGAGTTCAACCTATGACACAATGCCACCATGTCAACTAGCCCTAAGTGCCACATCCAGTCTTTCCTTAAACACCTCCAGGGATGGTGACTCCTCCTCCTCTCAGGCAGTTACAGTGTGTGATAAGGTCTCTCCTGAACCTCCTTTTCTCCAGGCTAAACAATCCCAGCTCCCTCAGCTGCTCATGAGACTTGTGCTCCAGACCCTCCACCAGCTTTGTTACCTTTTCTGGACATGCTCTAGCACCTCAAAGTCCCTCCTAAATTGAGGGGCCCAGAACTGGACACATGATTCAAGATGTGGCCTCCCCAGTGCTGAGTACAGGAAGATGACCACTACCCTGGTGCTGCTGGCCACACTATTCCTGATATAGGCTGGGATGCCACTGTCCTTCTTGGCCACCTGGCCACATGCTGGCTCATGTCTTCTGAATGTGTTCCAGGTCTTGTTTAAAGTTTAAGCAACTATTTAAGAATACTACCCAGAAATCAGCCCTGCAGAGAAAGACCTGGGGGTGATGGTTGATGAAAAACTCAAACTGACCCATCAATGTGCACTCACAGCCCTGAAAGTCAGTCAAATACTAAGCTGCATCAAAAGGAGTGTGTCTAGCAGGCTGAAGGAGGTGATTCTCCCCCTCTACTCTGGTCTTGTGAGACCCCACCTGGAGCATTGTGTACAGTGCTGGTGTCCCCAAAATAAGAAGGACATGGAACTGCTGGAGCAAGTCCAGAGGAGACCATGAATTTCATAAGAGGACTGGAGCACCTCCCCTATGAAGACAGGCTGAGGCAGTTGGGGCTTTTCAGCCTGGAATAGAGAAGGTTCGATGGAGACCTCATAGCAACCTTCAGTATCTCAACGGGGCAAACAGCGACACCAGAGAGGAACTCTTCATCAGGAATTGTAGTGATAGGACAAGGGTAATGGCTATGAATTGAAAGAGGGGATATCTGGGTTAGATATTAGGAGGAAATTTTTCACTGTGACAGTGGTGAGACACTGGAACAAGCTGCCCAGGAAAGTTTAGGGATGTCCCATCCCTGGAGGTGTTCAAAGCCAGCTTGGTTAAGGCCTTGAGCAACCTGGTCTAGAGGGAGGTGTCGCTGCCCACGGCTGGATGGGACTGGATGATCTTCAAGTTCCATTCCAACCCCTTAATATTTTATGATTGTATGATCTGCCCTGAGGCTGGACAGTTGAGAGTGGCAGGGTGCATGGGGTGGTATGGGCAAGTGCCTAGGACTGTTAGCAGCTTGCATTTTGGAACTTGACCCTTGAACAAGAGCAAAACCCATGAAAAGTAGTAAAATATTTGGAACAAGTATGCAGTCACCTTGGCAATTCCAGAGAGGCACAAATCACTGCAATGTGCTGGCCCAGGCCTACCAAGCTCTGTTTGACATTATTCTTCTCAAGGGGAAAAGAAGATCTCTGGATCCAATGATAAAACAAAAGCCCTGCAGCTACTCTAACCTTGGCAATAGGCACTGCAGAGGAATGAGAGGACTAAAGCCTCCTTGTTATCAGTCACCCCTATACACAAGAAATGGACACAAAACTCAACTTGTAAAGGAGGATAAAAAGCAGGGCCATCACAAGAGCAGCACAAAGAGGCAGAACAAGATACCTATCGTTGAATCAGCTGTGGGATATGCAAAAATATTTCACCTGTCCTCCAGGTGAAATATTATCACCTAGCTGCTACGATGCTGGGATAATGGTGCTGGTAGCCTGTAATTAAGAAGGTAGGGAAGCCAAGTAGCTATGATCACTTTCTAGGGAAGGGGACATTGACAACTGGATTTGAAAGAGGCCCAGGTCCTCAGTCTCTGAAGATGACTCCTGTTAAGTCTGAAGGAAAGGTATCCCTTCAAGGAAAATATTGTATGTCACCCAGATAACAGGACCACAATTCAGGGAGGTATCCAGTTCTTGAAGGAATTAGCCATGCTAGAGATGGTTTATTATGACCTGACTAACATGCAGCTACCCCAGATCCAGATGAAACCCGACTCTTGTGACCCACAGGGCAGGAATTTGTATGCATCACATCATTGCTGTGTGCCAACTGATTGGCAGCAATGACCTGGAGAGACAAGAGGCACCAGCAGTGGATCAAGTGGCTCAATACCTCCAACAATATGAAAAAAAAGAAAAAAAAAAAAAGAAAAATGGTCTTGCTACCCATATATATATACAGGCCAGTATATCAGTTTTTAAAAGTACGCATCCTTTTGACAAAGAGGAAGGATGTAGAAAGTACACACAGCACAGTATCCCTCAGTTTTACCTGTGGGACCACTGATAGGACATGAGGAAGTGGGATGGAAATGAGTGGCATCCATTTCATCTATACTGGAGGACTCCCAGTATGAAAGATTCAGACACAATCAGGTTAAACTTTCAGAATAAAACAATATAAACCAACTTAGCTGCAGCAGTTTTAGGTTACCTTCAAAGCACACATGGAAAATAACTACTATTTGAACTGCAAAACCACTGGTGATCTATGACAAAATGGGCACAATTGCATAAAAGCAGTGGAAACAACAAACAAGACATTGAATCCAAACTGACACCCAGAAAGGTGTTATCAAACAAGAAACAAAAAAACTCACTGTGGCAATACTAACATAACTCAAAATCTGCTTACGGAATTTTCTTAGTTTTAGGTCAAATGCTGACCTAGAGCAACGAAACTCTTTGTAGCTGAACTTCTAAATTAGAAAATCAGTTAATTCAAACCTTATTTAGTCTGTAATCTCTTACTGGACGGTTGTTTTTAATACATGGCTAAAATTTTGAATCAAGGACTTCAATCACACCACAGTTTTACCCTCAATATCACTGCAGGACAACAGTGATAGAACACATTGCATTTTGCTGACAGTATATCAGTACACTTATCAGATTAGTTACACAGAGCCAGGACTTTGATTTTATATATTGAAAAGAGTAAATGAGACACTGCTTTCTTTCCTTGTTAAACTGGGTTACTATTTAATCTTAATAGCATTTTACCAAATCTGGAACACAGTGCTAATTAGTAAGCTAATACTGAATTTGATGAACCACACAGTGCTAGGCTGAACTTCCATAAAGATAATTTCACACTAAACTTGGCAAAGACAAGCCATTTGTATAAAGCAAAATGAAAGTGATGATGAAAATAAGTACTTCAACTTTTTTAGACAAGAAAGGTGGGGTTTTTTTAAATGCTTTTCCACTGTGCAGAGTTCGTAATTAACTTAGATTTAATAACTAAATAGCATCTTCTCTGTGAAAATGTGAAATTGAAGTGTTTTCCATTAATGGAACAGAAATTAATACTTCTTTTTTTTATAGACAGGGTATATGGAAAGAAAAAGCCCAAACCTCTGCTAAGGTAAAACCTGTTGAATCGGAGGAAATTCACTGATTTTAGTATTTGTTCCCAGTAGTATGCACAAAATATATCACTCCCAAAAAATTCAGATAATGCATCCAAGTTCACAAGATTCATGTTCCACTCTCTGAACATCCAACTGCCAAGTCTTTCAAGAGGCTTCATTAACCTTCAAAAAAGTCTACAATTTTCTTAAGCACACTTTGCAAATGCAGTAAAAATAATTCAAACCTACAATTCCAGGAACCTGAAAAGAGAAGTTCAGTTTTGATGTACGATATTTCAAAATTAGCAGCAATTAAAATGGAAGGTGGGCAAGTTCAATTGTTGCAAAACATTGTCTGTAAGTAACAGTCTAGCAATAGTCTCTGAGAATATATTTTTTTAATCAAAGTCACCAGACAACTCTGCAGTTTTATAACTCAAAAACATCAAAAAATGCCAGAATCATCACAATTTTTCAATTACTTCAAAGAAAACAGAACACAGACTTTAGGCAGTAAGTCTTACCTGAACATTGCTTTTGGGATAATAGAAGAAAAACGGCTTCAAAACTGGAGACCTAGAAACATGAAAAACCGAGCATAAATGCATTTAACTAGAAATTAATGAAACTGGCAGATCATACACCTTCAGACTATCCATACACCAAACACTTGGGAAACTAAAACCATTCAACCATGACTAGCAATGGCTTTTCAAACAACTCTGGAAAGCCTGAGAAGTGTAAAAACTCCTTAAATTCCATTATTAAGAACAGAAGATTTTGTTTAAAAAAATCCAAGAAAATTTTACTGAGAGGAGGTAGCCAAAATAAAAAAAAAAAAGTTTTCTTAACAAAGGATGTGCTTCAGGACACTGAAGTCTACTACACTGACAGTAGCCCTGCATTGATACCTACGCTAGTTACACTGGGCTACTGGAAATATAGCTACAGGTTCTTCTCCCATCTTCATGTGCAGTATTTGCTTAATGACAGGAAAGTTTTAGATGAATAAATATGAAAAGGTGAGGATATAAATCACTGCAGGATTTTAGCCATATCTAGAAAAAAAATGAATCAAGCCAGGATTTTTTTTAATGGTTTCGTGCTAACATTTTGTGGGATATTCTGGCATTTGACCTTACATTTCTAGGTGAAGTGAGGTCATACAGATGTACATTTGGTGGGTCCATATTCTAAACTAATAGCTACAAAAGAAAACTGGTCCAGAAATCTGTATATATTAACACAGTGAAGCTACTGCCTTGCCATGAAGTCACATTTCAAGTTTTCCCTACAGCTCATTAAGCAAAGATACTGCTATGAGCTGATCAGAGACTTACATAACTCATATTTAATTCAATAAAGAATTTTACTATTTGCATGCATATCTTATAGCACTCACTATTATCTTGTTATCAGTTATTAAGCATAGTGTGAGACAAGAAGATTCAGTTGCTTCTGTGGTTGCTGTCCCAAGCCGGGGAAGCTTGTGATCGTGACTGGTAGGAACAACATCATCACCCATTACAACAAGTTAATGACCAGGAGTTAACTTACACTCTGGGGCGCCCTCCGACAATTCCAGTGAGGCCAGGGGCTGGAAAAGGAAATTAAATTCACAAAAGAGTGATTAAAGCCATTTTCAAAACATCAGAGCTAGCAGCTTATAAAAGGATCAAATCAAGCTATGATGAGTTTTTAACATGTGCAGGGAAATATCTAGAAAATTACATACATTCTCATAAACTAACAAAATTGAACACTGTATACAACTTAAAAGGCAAAACATAACTGTGAATTTTAACAAAAAATATTTAAATGTGCAAAGCATGAACTAAATCTTTAGAATCTTCTTCCCAATACTTTGTATATCAACACCATTGAGGTAATGCATTTGCTGGAAAAAGAACTTAGCTTTAGGTTTTTTGGTTGTTCTTGTTTTGTTTTCAAAGAGAGCAGAGAAATAATTCTGATGGACCATAGCTTCTTTTAATATTTGTTTAATATAACTTTGCTTGTCCAGATTAACTGTTTAACTTTAATAATTCTCTCTATCATTTAAACTAACTTTGCTTTTTTAAGGTCCTGGGTACTGCAGATCCCATTCCCTCTCTGTGACACATAGGCAATTTAGGGGCTGAAGGCACCAGAATGAGCACAGACCTGTGCTAAGTCAGCACTGTAGTATCAGGTTGCCAGGCTCTATTATCATTAATCTATCTGCCCAGCCCAGTACTTCTGAAAGAAACAGTTATGCTCTCCTCATCCTGAGCATAGCTTCTTACCCTTCTTTCTGGCATGAGCAACAGGAATACACGATGCATGAGAACTCCAAACAGTATTTCAGGGGAAAGAAACAGTAAAGTGCATATATGAAATCAGCCTAGGAATTAATTAACAATTGTTTAAAGCAGTCTCTTAAAAACAAGTGCTGTAGAAGATTGCCCACCTAGTATATTTGGCCAAATTAATTCTGGCTAAAATGGGTTCCATGCTTTCTCCAGGTGTGAATTCCCTCTGTTCATGCTCCAAATAAACTAAAAGTCATGTAACTGTGCCATTGTGATACTAAAGCTAACTGTGATAACCTCTACTCCACAGCAGGCTGTTCTAGGCTCGGATTCAGTGCCTTGTCAATGTGGACACACACTAGTGGCAGCAGAGACTACAGAGCCTTGCCATATGCACGCTCATTGGAAGTGACTTCCCAAAAAAAAGTCTATGATGTTTGATAGTAAAGGTGAAAAAATGCCTTCAAAAGAAGCAGCACCATAAATAACCACCACCCTACTCACTACAAACTGCTAAAACAAAATGTGGTGGTGGACAGAATATGAAAGAATCCCTTACATGAGTATTACATAATTTTAAATTATCCAGGGAGGTTTCAGCCCTATACATCTTACCTGTGCACTCATTCAAGCAGAACTACCACTCAGCAACAAAACCAGCTGCAACGATATTATTGAATTATGTGCCTAATTTGTTTATTTAGGTTGCTGGGGAAGGAATGTGGATGTGGTAAGGTCATGTTGAAAATATAGGTCCATAAAGCTAGTTAAATTATCTGTGGATTGTCATATAGGTCACTTCCTGCTAGGCAGCTGAAATGCTCATTACAGATACCACATTTTGCCCCAACATCAATTTCAACTTCCTGAAAGCTCTTAAAGAAAGCTCTTCACTTGCCTGCTTTCACACAATGGATCTTGGCTCCTACAACAAAGTAGTTCTCAACACTGACAAGAAAACAACACAAGTAAGAGCAACAACCATTCACACGTAGAGGCTAAGATAACCTTCTACTGCTGCTTGCTACTGCTGGTCTTTGAGAAGTTCCTGAGCGCAAGCTACTGTGACAGCAGATCTGTCTTTGGAAGTACTACAGCTATCTCTGCAACTGCAGAGCAAACCTACACCCATAGCCCAGTTGCAACATTATTAAGTTCTATGCTATGATTATTGTTTATGTGAATATAAATAAGATGAAAGCAATTTTAAGTCCAATTTAATTTTTATCTATATGAAACTCCTAGCTAGGCTTCAGGCAGAGAAGACAAAGCAAATCTTAAATCACTGATTATAAGCCACAATCAATTTGTTAATTTTGTAAACAGCACAAGAGTTTTAACTGTAAACTACACCTCACCTCAACCCACAGCTCAGATTCCTATTACATTTCTCCAGTAAACCAAAAGAAGGCAATGGATGGTGAAGTACAACCAAGTAACAGTGAACTTGTCACTGTGACCAGACCTACCTTTTGCTAATTAAATTATGATCTCCTTGGATCAACCATTGTGCCAAGAAAATTTCTTATAAAAATATCTCCTCATGCTGTACTTTATGCTTACATTGCATTGCTTGCTTAAATATCTGCACAGATGCTCTCCCTCCTTTCTTGAAGACTTATCTTTATCTACAATGACACAATTCACCATACTTGTAGAGAATATCAATCAGGCTGCAGTCTCAAATTGCTAAGATTCTCAGCTAAATTGAAGCACTTGATCTCCTTTCCCAGAAACTTTACATGACCATTTTTTATTATCAGAGCTCCATTCCTCCATTCAAGGCAGATAAAAGTATTGTCTTATCTGCTACCACTGAACTCCTTGAAAAAGTTGCTTCGCTTCAAACTGCTGAACTCACCACCACTTTCTGCCAGCTTCTGTGCCTCAGAATGGAACAAAACTGATGCACTGCAAAAACAGGTGATTATCTTTAGATTCAAAACCTTCCTTTCAATGCATCTAGATCCTGTTCCTGTTCATCTGTGGGTAGAGTATTTGTCTGGTGTAGTCATCAAACTGAGTATCATGATAGTTATTTTGACTCAAGCATTTAATCCAAAAGCTTGCTATTTCGAAGTACATTTTCCCTCAAAGTGTCTGGGGACTGAGCCTGAGAACTAAAAATTCTCCAGGTGTCTGGGCATTTAAAACCAATGAGTACTGGGGATTACACCACTGGAATTCTACTGTTTTTATTAACTCCCAAATATATGACACGGTTGGAAAAACTTTAGGCACTAGGACTAGTAGATCTACTCTCTTCTAGGTGACTAAGCTCTGGTATAGGACCCTTCCTTTGGAGTCTGTGTTTAAAGGTTTAAACCTACACTGAATCTAAATAATAAATAAATTATTAGTTAGAAAGTGCTTTTCTTTGGTTAATTTGCACAATTCTTCACATAGTCTTATCCTATCTTTTCATTTTACGACTCCATCCTCTAGCCTACTTTAAGGCTTACTCATTTTCAGCCCAAGAATCTTATGAAAAACAAACCATCATCCTCTGTGTATACATATACACATAATTGTCAGGTTTTTTTCCTTTGTGTCCACAATTCTTCCAGCACACCTGCAGACTCCCAGATTTTGGGTCCAATGGCAAATTTCATCTATATCTGAAGGATGGAGAGGAATTTCAAGAATACCAAAGCACACTAACACCCCATGACTAGCACTCCCCTGTCATTTAGCAGAGATGTAGTAACAGATATCCGTGTAAATAATACAAGGTGAAGTCCAATCACAATACACACCTTGCTACAAAAGCTTGGCTATTTTCTGGTTTCCTATGTATGTTTTATCTCTCCAGCTGCCTCTTGACCTTCTTTTTTTCCCCTCACCCTGTAAAACTCATCTGCGGATGGACTTGCAAATACAAATTCTTCTAAAAAATCACGTATGACATGCTGGAAAAGACAACAAGTTTCTGATAAATTTCATGAACAGAGGTAGCAGGCAAACAAGAGAGTACTTGGGAAAACCAATGGTGATCTCAGTTGAGGCAATTCAGGGAATGGATCCATTGAAAACCAGCCCCAGCAAAAGACGCATAAAATCAGCCCAAATAAGCACCTATTTCAATATGCAGAACCACTATATTCTAATATATTATAATCTATGTCATACATATTACACCCTGTAAAATGCCCCACAGCAGAGAAAACTCTGGTTGGAACCTGCAATGAACCTGTGATATGCAAATTTTCAGCAAAAGAAGCTTCATTCTTTCCAGCTCTCATTATTCCCTACTGATTTTCAGATGGTAGAAAAGCCTGATGTTTTGCCTCCTTAATATTCCCTCTATCCTATTCCAATCCTACTTTAATCGTCACACCCCATTTTAGATTATTACTTCTTAATCTATTGCTGTAAAAAAAAAAAAACAACATATTCTGTATATTCTTCTGTATATTCTTCTGGGTAATCTGTATATTTTTCAACAGAATAAACCATTATCAATATATGCAGGATGTTAGACTGCATAAAGCATTTGGTAAAATGTTTTGGAGTACAAAAGTGTGAAAATGCTCCAACTACTTGAAATTTAAAAAGCTTTAAGCACTTTTAAGTTTAATAAAACTTCAGCTTTTTTTTTTTCCTGAAGCTTCACCGAATTCCAAGATACACTGATGTCTCTTGCTAAGCAGCTTTCAGCTTTTGACCCTAAAGTTTGTCCCTTATGTTTCCAGTGATTGAATTAGCTCAACCAATAGGTTATTAATATATTTACTGTATAGTCTAAGGAATGATTTATATATAAAATCAGACAAAGTAGTCTGGTTTTGTCAAGCATTAATCTTTTTTTTTAAGAGACCAAACTAGACAAATCTGAAATCTCTGGTTTTATACTCAACATTTCTTACAATATGGTTGAGCACCAGTACAAAATGCATACTTTTTTTTTACAGGGGTCAATTATATGTTCTTAATTATTCTAACTATGTCCTCTGAAAACAGTAGATAGTTTATCTTCAGCAATATTATTCTCAAAAAATGGGGACTGCAGTAAACTGCTACAACAAGGACATTTCTAAATGTATCTTCCAACACACTTAGGAGATCAGTCAAAATATTTACATATACTCAAGCACTTTAAAATCTCAAGTTGTATTAACCAGCTGTCATCTTAGTGTCAAACTCCGGTCATTTTAATGTGAAATAAGGGTCAGCACATGATTGCAGCTATTAGTAAAACATTTCTTAGCTACTGAACCTCCTGCTAAACTACAAATGCCAGATTCCCACAGTAACGTTCTTCTTGAGTCTCTTCTATGCTGCATTTCATTCAGAATAAAATATCTGAATTGAGACAAAATAGATACACTAAACACACATTATTTACGTTCTAATCATTTGGCTGACTGGACTGTATATAATGAAGACATTTTCACTGACTAATATAAACCTGGCCTATGTTTGCCAGCTTTTATTAAGTGACGGTGAACTTCTATGGACAGGACAATGCAGATCTGCACTGAACTCCCATAGGCCACTACAGATTTAAAAATTTGAATCTACGTGTCCAGGATAGGACTCTAACTCTACAGAACAGGAAAACAGCTATGAAGACCCCACTATTCGGACTGAACAGTACAGACACACTGAAAGTCATTCTTTTTTCAGGAGACCAACATTCTTAAAGCCAAGCAAACTTGCTGATTGCTGTTAAAAAGAAATTCTGGCTATTATCAATTTTCAGACTATTAAGGACTAAAATTAAAGAATAATTTTATCAATTAAACTGTTAAACTCAGGTATTAATCGTAAAAAAACCCTAAAAGATGGTGGTGTGTTTGGCGGGGTTTTTTACAGTTTTGTATCCCTTTAAGTTCATCAGAACAATATAATCCAAATGAAAACTGATTAAGTGTTTGAACTTGAGAACTAAATAGCATACTCAACAGAAGTTTACAGTAAATGTCTTCCATTCCAAACAGAAAATAAACAACGAATCGCTCTCCAACATGGCATGTCTATGAACAACCACTTCAAATTCTTCTCTGGGCTTAAAAGTCTAATCTGCAGTTTTAATGATACTTAAAAACAGTTTCTACGGAATTATGCTCATGTGTCCTGCTGCTCTTCAACAAAAACAATGGATATTTAAAAAGCATTAGGAAAAAAGTCAGGTAATAACTATAAGATGTGCACTCTTGAATATGGAAGGTTCTTAAAAGATGCAACATTCCCAAAATTCTCTTGCATATCCTAACTCCTTGTCTATACTGCAGAGCACAAACACACACAGGCTTCAACTCATTCCAACATATAGACAGCATTCCTTCTTTTTACACAGAGGATGAGATTTCAAAAGAAACTGGGAATTTCAGATGGGAACAAGGCCTTTAGATGGCTGTCTTTCTACTGATGTAGAGTGGAGAGGGGAGGAATCAGCCTTCTCAAATTGATCACGAGCTATACAATGCTAAAAATGTATCATATCCAAAACCAAATGCTGCAAAGTAAGTTAGACGTTAATAAATACTGACATTATGACATTCAATTTGCTCAAAAGCACACCTCTGACACTCAAGACCTAACATCCTTAGTTTTAAGTCTCTGAAGTAAAGCATTATGAAGATCACTCCTCAACAAAATTATTGTGATGTGCTTTTTAATCACAGGAAGAAAAATAACTTATTTTTGTTTTACTGCTGTTCCCTGCAAAGTCTGGAAAACTGCAACTGAAAACTCCCTAACAAAGTTTATCAGGTAAATAGGTAAAAAATTTTGACCCAAGTGATTTAAATTTAGCCTAAGTGAAAACCACGAAAACTAGGGTTTTAGTACTGATTATTTAAGAAATTAATCCCTATTTTACCTACAATTTGTAATTTTCATATTATGCTATTGCCAAAATAAAACTACCTACGAACTCCAGCTCACAGCTCCACAAGTAGTGACCAGCAGGCTAAAACCACCTGATGAAACAACCAGCAGTGACAGTGCTCCTGGACTTCATTACAAAAGATGTAGCAGGAGCTCTTGTGACTCTCCACCCTTATTCTGAACCATCCAATTTCCTTTCTCGCTGTCTCTTTTCCTCTACTCCCCATTCCTAAATTTTAGCCAGCTTGGTCCCCCCTTAAATATTGGTGGAGTTGCTTTTCAGCATTTCTTACAGGGAAAGCAGAACCAAGGACTCTGATTTACATTCTTTTATAGTTATGCTTTCTTCCACTGTCTCAGGAAACCATCTGTAAGGCGGCCAGAATACTTTCCAATTTACTAGATGTTAGAAAGCTTAGCTGATTGTCTTCATACATATTGCTAAAGATTCTTTGATGAAAGTTGCGATATATGAAAATCATTATCTGTACAACTGCTCACACATCACTTAAGAGTAACAAACACCAAACTGCTATTGAGGTGAAAGAAGAATATAGTTAAAACCAGTACTGTGTAACCACTAGATAGAGTCCAAGCAGAAGAGAAAGTATTTCCCCTTTTTTTCTTTTTTCCTTTTTGTCCAGAACAGATTTAAAAGTGTACGTTGTTTTTTGAAGGTCACTCTTAAATTTCCAAAAATAACAGAATGAAGTGTTTCAGTTCAGCTGACATCACCCTGCAAGTCAACAACTTCTCCTTCCTCCCTGGTCTCCATTATGAAGGATTTGTAATTTGTTCCTGCTTTTTCTCAGTTCTTCATTAAAAGAATACGGAAAGCAAGAAAGAAGGGTTATTTGCATTGACTCTCATAGTCATCACTATCTCACCTCCTGGAAGTGAACTAATGCAGGAGAGTTGGGAGGGGCATGGCCAAGCTGGCAATCTCTGAAACACAGGACTTCATTGCTTAAAGGACTTTCATCAGGATAAGTCACTCATGCTTAAAATCTCACTTGGTGTGTAGCCCCACAACTGCCACCATTCTGGGAGAACAAAGCCACGTGAGGTTACATCATACAGATCCATGTGGGAAGCACAGAACCACATCTGATAGGCATGCTCTATCCATATAAGAGACAGCAGCCACAGCTATTTTTATCCAATGCCCAGTAAGAAAAAGTGGTCCAGCAGAATGGGACCTCAAGGTGCTCATTGCCCAGAGCACTTACACAGGGCATGCAAGGCTCAGGTTTTGGGTTCTCTGCCTGTGGACACTCTGACCCTCCCCTGAGATTGACCAAACTGCCATGGGGCATGCTCTGCCCCTCACTGAAGCTAGGACACTTTGGAGAATTGTAATCATTTGCAAAAATGTCCCACTGAAATAGAAGGAAGGGAAAGAGCTGAGGGAAAAGGGGGAGGGAAATGAACAACAGGTGATGTTACTAGAGAATGCACCTAGGAGAACAACCATCTCAACAGTCTTAGTTCTGGCTTCTATTCCCAAGATCACCTACCCATCTATACAAGTCTTGTCTGTGGAGCTGCCTGTTTTAAGACAATTAAGCATGAGGACTTCCTTGCTCTCCTCTTCACAGCAAGTTCTGGAAGTCTACACTACTGTCAGAAACTAAGTATTGTTAAGTTGATGAAATTATTAGTACACCACTAATTACTGTTTGGCAGTGTTGCAAAATTCTAAATCTAAATCTCACTGAAGAAAGAAAATTAAAGAGTCTTTTTAATCACTGCTTTAGCTACCAACAAGTAGCCTTTAGATCCCAAATCTGACCCTTCTCTGCTTACACAAGAGTTTATGGGTGCAGGAACTACAGAAATTTACCCCGTAACAGCAACCGAAAGAAGTGACTGTATGAAACAGTCCCAGCATATCTTCCACAAATAAAAAAAAAA
>VZRN01001305.1:2846341-2856694 GCA_013397935.1 Dasyornis broadbenti | reverse complement strand
AAAAAAAAAAGACTGTGTGGTTGTTCCAGCACTTGGAAGCATGTCAGGAAACAGCTCTGATACCCTTTGACACTAGTCATTTATGTCACAGAGGCCAAAATCCTTGCTGTAGTTCTGTACCTGGCAAAGAAAAATGCTATATATCACCAGATGCTTCAGATGATTCCAGAAATAGCATCTTTCCCACTGCTGCTCATTAGCAGCAGTTCTATGAATTGAAACAGGTTTGGGGTTTTTTTTGACAATAACTGCTACAGGATGTTCTAAAAACCTTAAACTGTTCCTTCAGGAGATAAACCCAGCATGCCAACCATCATCCACACAGACTGCCTAACCCAGTTCTGCACAGGAATTCATTTGCTTCATCACTGAAAGCCCTGATTACAAGAACTGAGTGTCTGTCAACCACCTCAAGGCACAGATGTTCACGTGTTACAGTAACTCAATCTGAATTCAACACTACCACCCATGTAGTGCAGACTTTTTACTTCTTCATTCCACAGTGATCAACGGTAAAAGGAAAAAAATGGGAGCCTTAATAAAACCAACACTGAGAGACTTCAAACGTGGCCTATATACACAGCAATTGTTTCATAAAAGAAGCAGAGATTAAGAATGGAGAGACAAGTACAGGTCCATTAGTTTTGGATCTTACAAATAAGCAATTATTTTAAAATCCACCCAGCTTTTCTTAATTCAAAAAGATGTTTTCTAGGGGATTGCCTATGCATATATAGAACAAATGGTAAGAACAGATTTTTATTTTCATAGTCTGGTATGAAAAAACCACTATGAAAAAGGAGAAACAACTTCAATTACTAATCCCTAACTAGTTACAGAAATGGTAGTTTGGTCCAGTTGAAAATACCATTTTTTCATTCAAAAGGAAAACCCCAAGTCTTTAGGAGAAACTTACATCTATGGTAAATGCTGATCTACTAATCAGCCTCTAGAATTGCAAAATTTTAAAATATCATCTCAATGAATATTTACAGTTAGTTCTACCTGATCATATTCTATACTGCAGGAACAAAACACAAAGAAACAAATAAAAAAACCCAAGAAGATGACCATGCATTAACCTTGTCTCAATAAACACAACTTAAAAAAAAAACCCAACCTGGATTAAACTATTCTCTGCTACTACTGTAAAGACTATAATACATAATACAGAATGTAAGAATGTGCACAATTCCACACAATTTTTAATCTACTGGGAAAAAAAATTAGTTCCTTAATTGCAAGGCAACACCTAACTGTTCCTCCATTAGTCATTATTCTAGATTTGTAATGGAACTTCAGAGTTTCAGGTTAAGACCATGGAATTTAATTCTGAAGATCTATGTAAATCCTAGATATAGTCCTCATTAAGGTATGGAGAAGCCGTTGCAAAAATACGCAAGCTCTATTCCTCAAAATAGGCTGTCAAAATTTAAATTCCTTTAAAATGGATAATAAAAGTGGGAGGAGTACTCATCATTTAAGCACCGAATCACAACACATGAATGAACTGTTTGGAACTGAGATGGACGTAATGGTGACACGTAAGGGACTTGAGAACAGAAAAAAAAAACATTTGCTCAAAATAATCAAACAGTAGGTCCCCTTAGAAAATTTAGAGAATTCAATGACTTTTATGAAGATGTACTTTTTTTTGGAACAAGCATTTGGTAAGCAATAGAAGCACAGATAATTTCACATCAGGTGTCCCTTAGGCAAACAGTCAAAAATATACCCTCAAAACTAAGACTGACTTAATTAAATTCCAGTGGTTTGATTTTAGCTCACAAATCAATTAAAAAATAAATCTTGCAACAGTTGCAATATATCACAAAATCAATTGTCGAGGACAGAATAATTTGAGGTTAGGCAATGCTGCAGGATGAGAATTTAAGTTAGGCAGTTAATACGCACTGTGAATTAAGATACAGGTTGCTAGCACCATCACTGCAGTATTAAATTTTTTAAATTATACCTGGAAGTTGTAATTACTTACACAAGTAGCTAAACATTAAATAGGTCAGAAGTACAGTAGCATCAATAGAAATCCTTTGCAGTGACACCAGATAACAAAGTATGAAGAGAACTTTCAAAACTCTCCAATTGCATATCTCTTCATAAACTGCAGTGTTACAGTTGGACACTGCGGTAAATGTTTGCCAGCTGAATAACACTCAGTGTTTATTGCCAGGGAAGTCTAATAGCATTATTAAGCTTTAGGAACATGGTAAAAAAGTAAATCAC
The DNA here is from genome assembly GCA_013397935.1 of Dasyornis broadbenti. Taxonomy (NCBI): domain Eukaryota; kingdom Metazoa; phylum Chordata; class Aves; order Passeriformes; family Dasyornithidae; genus Dasyornis; species Dasyornis broadbenti. The sequence goes on along the minus strand of VZRN01001305.1, from coordinate 2,854,450 downwards.
TGTTGCACATCAGTGAAATTTCATGTAGGAAAACAGACAAATGAGGAAAAGGAAAAAAAAAAACAGGAACAGTAACAGCAATGGAAAAATAAAGAGTCTCAAAGGAATACAAAAGTGAACTTCCAGGACTTCCATTTAATCATTTTGCTGATGTCTGTGGGTCCCATTTCTACAACAAACACACATACCTTTAAAAACTATATTTCACTATGAACAACACAATGAAGGTTAACACAACTAAGTTTTTGGGTCCTAGTCATATTGAGAGAATAAAAAGTAACTTTAAAATTCTTAGATGATTTGAGTATTTACCCATGCCAGTTCCAGCTGGTGCAATCTCTTTGGAGAAGATTTCTACAGCTTCTCTTTGTTTATGGTGTACAGCAAGCCAAATAACAGCTTCCCGAGGACCCTGATTCAAAAAGGTTGAAACTAGATTAGCTTAGATGTAAAACATCAGTTAAATTGACAAAACTAAAAAATAACTGCAGCTCAACATTCAAGTTAAATCATTCGGTGGCTTTTATCCACCATCACTGTAATGGGCTGTTAACTTCTCATTATCTTTATTTTGCTACTGTGGAATCAACTATGGAGTATTTCAAAGCACTAGGGCACTGTGCCTCTTCTCCAGCATTCTCCAAGAACCAAGCACTGTAACTAACAATACCAAATACTTGGCTTCACTCACAGTGGAACTGGCAAACAAGCTTTCCTCTTATTCTAAGTGCACTGAGAGTACTCTGGGGCCAAGTCAGAGAGCCAGGTTCACTTCTCTTAGCATCAAGAAGGAAGCAGATCTGTCTACAGAAAAGAATTCAAACCTAATCCTTGGGAGATAAATGTGAGAACACAACTTGTAAAAACCACCACATTTTCAGAGAAAAGAGCAGATGCTCCCTTTAAAGGTAAATCACATCAGTACTGTGCTCCCTAGTCAAAACACCTGTCCTTGCAGATAAGCACTGTCTCTCACTTAAAACTGTATTTCCCTAAAAATCTATTTTCAGCCACTAACAGGATCTACTATTGGAATCAATACACTCAGTGAAAGCCTTAGAGAGAACATTAGGTCTCACTGAGAGTTAAGACTATTCAAAAATTTGCAGGCACTGGTAGGAACCATCTTTGGTCTGCCTTTGAATCTTCGAACATGTGAAACCTGCTCACAATAAAAGTCTGTTTCTGAGTGTGTCTTTCTTGTCACAAAGCACAAGTGCAAGTATAAATGAAATGGGACTGCACAAGCTATCAAAATCTACTAGTCAAGAGTTTCTCACACAGCACTACTCTGTTAGTATGGAGTTCTGCAGCAGAGTATTTCTTCTCTCTGAAAGTCAGGGGTTTTTTTTTTGTTAACGAACACTAAGTTTCTAGATTCTTTGGTAACGTTACATTAAATTCTTGGTTTACTTAAAACAATATAAAATTCCAAAGAGGACAAGTTTGACTACAAGGTACTAGGAGATTTCTTCCAGTGTTTATATCCTGCTTTATGTCAACAGGAAAGGATATGTTTCATGAAATCACAAAAAAAAATACCAATGTTTGGGTGGGGTTTTTTGCTTTGTTATTTTACAGCTCAGAGCACTTCATAAATCTGTAAATGCCCTATCAGATGAATTCTTTTAAATTTGGTAGCTTTTGGTATTCTAAAGAGATCAATATCTTAACAGACTACTAAATCCTCTATTCAATCCTCTATTCAATTCAAATATATGACAAAACCCTTAGAGAAAGAGGATCACTTGTATCAGTTTATACCAATGGAAGGAAACTTCTACTTTCTAGCTGGTAATCAACTGAAATTCAATAATGAGGGGCCTTCTTGTTTTAGTATGTTTAAAGCAATGGCCCAAACATTCATGAAGCTGAAAGACTATTTTTCTCTACTTCCAATTCTAGTGGCATACACACACAGAGGGTCTCTGAGGCACAGCAATGATAAGCATAATTGTTTCCCTTTTTTTCTTTAAAAATACCCTTAGGTAGACGTACTCACAAAGACACAGTTCATTTCTCAGCCTCCAAGCTCCCAGCCTGGAAAATACCTGCCATAACACTCTCATGTGGGCTATCTTGCAAACTTGATTCACATTTCTACTAGATGATCTCAATACTTGTGTAGGCAAACCCTAAAACAAAAGTTTACCTCTTCTGCCTTGGCTCTACTAATGTTATTTCTGATCATGTAGATCATGCAATACTTGAAGAATAAAAATTTATTTCTATGAATACAGAAACAGATGTCCTGATTAAGATAACAGAGATAAGAAACCAGTTTTCCAGTTTAAATGTTTTGTTAGGTTGTAGTAAAAAAAGAGTTGCTACACATGTAGTACATGCAGCTACAACAAGTATGCAGCCATGCAACAAACCCAACAAATGCGTAATTTTAACATTCAGTGTTACCAAAGCTATCACAAGATTCATTAAATTACTACAAATAATAATTAATAGGAAATACTCTTGCAAAAAACACACACATGCATTCACATTTCTTTCTGGTTCTAAACTGTACCATATAATCAACATTCCATTTAAAATTCCAAGTTTACATCCTTGCCTGCAGATTCAAGATACAATGGTCTAAATGAATACGCTGAATCCGGTTTCATGTGGATGAACTCAGTATTAAAACTCAGTATACAGACTGAAGTCATTAATCTTATAGTATCAGAATGAAAACAAAAAATAGCAAAACAAAGCCTTAGCAATGTCTTGTATATCAGGTAACAAAGGGTTAGCAGAAAACTAATAGAGCACATACAATTTTTATGTAGCAAACGCTAATGCCTGATGTACTATTAATAGATACCTTTTACATGAAATACACCCAGTATTTCTAAACCATGAACTCACTGATGCTGGGTCACTGTCATAACACCTTCCTCCCCAACAGAACAGGAGATATTAAAAATCAAACACCACTGAAGTTACTCAAGTGCTGATTCAGGACCCCTTCTAGCTCACGCTGGGCTGGTAGCTGACAAAGCAAGCTATCGGAGTGACTGGCAGCAACCACATGAACAGGTGGAGAAGTCTGAGAAAAAGAAGTGCTTGCCACCCTTTCCTATTTCTCAAGAATATTTTGTGTTGTCAGGAACAGTCAATACTCCACACAGCAGCTCAGACTACAGTCTGCAGGCTTCATAAGGCTGGGATACACAGTGATTTCACAGCTGCAAAGGAAAACCATTGCAGCAGTTTGACAGATGTGCATGAAAAGCAGTCCAGCCACACCACATATCTACACTGAGCTCTAAATATTGTTCAAGTAACCCTGTCTTGGTATTCACTTACTTATTTGCTTCTTTGCTTCAAATTTAGTTGGCAGAACCTTCAAAGAAGAAACTATTTTCCTGATGTGTTAATATACTGCCTAGCATAGAATGGCTCAGGTTTTGAGCACTATGATTTGTAACCCAAGTAAGCAGGTCTAATTTTGCATGGAAAGACATGGTAGGAAAGTGTGTTTAAGGGACTACATTATCCCTACCTGAAGCCCCAATAGGCAAACGTTTTCCTTGGGATTCTATGCCTCTGTATTTAAAATGGAAAACCAAACTCCACTCCCCAACCCTTTTTCTCAACCTACCACGTCTGCTTTCCAGATGAAAGCTCCCCTGGCTAGTTTCCTCTAAAATGCTGGAGGAAGCATGAAGGGGGAAGGCAATAGAACGATTTCCTGTATTTCAGCCTTAGCTCTCACATCCTGCTTCAGGCATGTATGAAAAGCACATACAATGCCGATAACACACTGTTTACTTTTCATGTAAGATCTGGGAACTGAGGCTGGAAATACAGAAAGTACTACAAATACTCTCTTTCATTTGAAAAAATTCTTTAATATACAGTAACCAAGGAAAACTGAACAATCAGGAGGGGGAAACTGCTCTTCAACTCATTATTCACTTTGTACAATGAGACAAAACTTTCTAAATAACAATTTAATTAAAGAATATATTACGATGTATAATCATAAGGAGTTGGTACAAACAGAACACAGACAAGTTGAACATCTGGAACATCTGTTCCAATGTTTCAAAATTTTGATTCTGCACTCTTAGAGTAAGACACTTAAAGTTGCAAGTTTTATGGTCCTAAAATGAAAAAGACCACATTATAAAGCTCAGTCTTCAGGAAGCAACTCTTGCTGCTCTGCTGAAGGAAATTGAAACTCAGGCACTGAAATGAATAGCTGCAGATATAACTTGACCAATTTCAAAGAACACTTAATTTCACTAGTAAGAAATTCACTGTCCTCCACATCACATTCTTGTTTCCTTTAATACGAATTGTTGGCTATTAAACATCAGCACTCATAAGAACAAACTCAGAGTTGAGTTTTGCCACGTGTACCTTAAGAGTTTTGCAAGACTGCCACTGACAAAGAAGAATTAATGCTACTGTTTTGGAACAAACTAAACTGTCTAAATATTTAAAGTGCATCTAAGTGAGAACATGATTTACAGTCTTTTTCCTTTAAAGAGGACTTTCATTCTCTAGATTAGGAAAACAGACCATGGATAACAGAGCTGCAGTGGCTACGGCCATCATTCATATTCTTACATATGAATTTATGCAGTCACAAAATACAGTGCAGAATTACACAGTTGAAGATTATTTCTCGAACAGTACTCACAGACAATTTTAAAGTTTTGCAGGCAACACTAATGCTGACATTTTCTGATTGCAATATTTATAATGTGATCTTTTAGCATTACATCTAACACAATTTAAGTTTATGCCACAGAAGTTTTAATAGTAAGATATTTCTTTAGATGGAGAACATCAGAACAGAGTACAACAACGTTTTTGTAAGATTTTGTATCAGTGCTTCTGGAACACCCAATACTGCAAAGACCTTGTCAGTTTTAATTTTGTATATTAAGAAGTGACAGTGAGTTCTTTGCAACATGAAGGGGTGAAATTCCCAAGATGACAGTGACTTCCTTTAAAGTTATGGAAAAGATAACAATATGGAAAGATTAAAAGAGGTCAGTAAAAGTTTAAGAACACTCCACTGCATACTTACACCATCTATACTCCTTCTAGCATGAGGTCCATATGTATCTTCAGACCCTAAAACCTGTATGTTAACTGCACTGTAATCTTCATACCCAAGCTGACTGAAAATAAGACGAGTCCTGCAACAAATGATTTTTTTTTATTAGCAAACTGTCTCAAAATGGTTATCTGAAGTAGCCCTGTGTGGTCCACAGAAGCTAACTCTGTCAAGTAGCTGTATAAAAGATTTTATCAGTTGAAATATTGGAATTATGTTAGGATTGGAAAAATATTTTGCATTGGTGGAACATTTTGAAGACACTGCTAATATACCATTATTGTCATAAATATTTGCACAGCACCTGAAACAGTGAAGCAATGCACAGGATTTAAATACAAAACATAATTTTTTAATTGCTGTGAAGAGACTGAAGGGGCTTCATGCATCACAAATAAGGCCACCTTTATTTTTGATGAGACAAAAAAAATAAGACAGATAAGCTCATCTAAGGTAACCAAATCTGCAAACTGTGTCCGTAGTAAGCTATTTTAAATTATTGATCTACAAACTGTAGCTGGGACTAGTGATGCTGCACCTCGAATCCTCTGTTCAGTTCTGGGCCCCTTACTTTAAAAATAACACTGAGGTGCTGGAGCACGTCCAGAGAAGGGCAATAAAGGCTTGTAAAAGGTCTAGAAAACGTCTTATAAGGAATGGCTGAGGGATCTGGAGGTGTTTAGCCTGGAGAAAAGGAGGCTCAGAAGGGACCTCGCTGCTCTCTACAAGCACCTGAAAGGAGGGTGTACTGAGGATGAGGCTGGTCCCTTCTACTGTGCCTGCAGTGAGAAGACCAGAGGAAATGGCCTTAAACTGAGATAGGGGAGACTCAGATTAGATATTAGAAAAATTTTTTTCACTGTTCAGGTTGTTAGGCATTGGAATAGGTTTCCCAGGGAGGTGGTGGAGTCACCATGCCTGGAGGTGTTTAAGAGGTCACTGGATCTGGTGCTGGGTGATGTGATTCAGGGATTGCAGTGATAGTGCTGAGCTGATGGCTGGACTTGCTGATCTTAAAGCTCTCTTCCAACCTTGGCAATTCTACAATGTTATGAACAAAAGCTGGTAAAAAGACTGACACCAACATCTCCTAAAGAGTTACAGTTGCTGATAGAGCATTCTTTGACAGGGATCAGAACGGCTTAATTCTTATTCTCTGCCTGGGCTGACATACATCTATCTTTTGATGTGTCAAAGAAACAAATCCACATATTAAGCTGTTTAAGACTACATTTGAGATGGAAAATGTATTTTTGTATATTGTAATTTTCAAAACAGAGAACTTGCCCACAAGCATGCCTAATGGGCTTAGAGTCCACTTATCACACAATCAGCCTTCAACTACCTCACATCAGCTTTGTTCTCCTGATTACTCAAGAGAGACCAGTAAACAGGCTGAATTAATTTTCTAGATGTCACAGAGGCAGCAGCACCACAAGCTGTTTCAATCAGGCAAAACATTCACATAGTCCAATCTGAAATAATGTCCAAGAGCAAACATGAAATGGAAAACACACCATTCTATTCTTTTTCCTAAAATAATCACCTAGCTTCCCGAAAGATTGCCTTCTAGAGGTTCTGAGTCTCCAAATCTTTGTATTTAACGCTTCCTGAAGGGTTTTTCCATCCTTTGATTTTCTCAATAGCTCCTGGACACAAGCTTTTAGCATTCCCAATTACACAGCCCCTATCAGCCTGCTCTCATCTGCCATGTCTCTTGAGGGAAGTCAGACAACTCCTTCTTCACCACAGTGCTGCACACAGGTGCACGAGCAGTCACTCCAGGATCACAGTAAATCTTGCATTTCTGACTTTCTGACTGTAGTTTCTGCATGGGTCTACAACAGCATGAGGAGGAAGCTTTATATAAAACATGGCACAAGGAAATAGATCTTGTAACTAGAAAGACTGGAGCTACTGGAGGAAGCACTGAGAGACTCCTGACATAGCATTGTATTAAAGAGGAATCCCTCCTTGTCCAAATATACTGGCATAACAAACTGAAGGTTTATCAGTCTGTCTTAGAATTGTAATACTGTTCTAGCAAAAAAAACAAAAACAAAAACAAAAACAAAAAACCAAACCAAAAAACAATCACTGGGTCACATTTCAAAAGGTAGTAAAACAATTGTGTTTTAAACACAAACTTGGTAAACTGCCGACATTTCATATCACTAAGACTTTTTAAGAAAAATTCTGTGAAAGTTGCCAAAAATTAGTTTCACATGGGTTTATCTCTGGCATCTAATAAAATTTAATCTGAATCACAGCTTTTCCCTCACTAATTTGGGTTTCTTTCCACTATCCAACCATCTATTTTCCAAAATATTTGAGACTTTTCTCACTCTGTCAAATGTAGCTGAAGTTTAGTTATATATTGAAAACAAGTTTTCTCAACAGGCTACTTAAGCCTTGAAATGTCATTCCAACAGGAAAACTATAATCTTCTAGGATTCTTACAAGATTAGTAATGTTATCATCATGTGTCACTGTTCTATTTCCATCATCTCTGGAAAACAAAGCAAGCCAGAACCCCTGCCAAGACTCAAATACCAACCTTTGCAGAATACCTTCGGCAGTGCGTTTTGCTTTTTGTACTGCCTTTGGACCTCCCACTGGACAGACAGCAGTAGCTCTGAAGCCATCAAGATAAGTGGCATTTACCTAATAATAAAGGGATTATGAAGTTACATGGAATTCAGTACTAACAGGCTATAAATCCTCTCTGGCAATCACTATCTATACAAATATACACTTCTTAAACAAAGTAACAGGTTTTCATGTATCAAATAAAGTTTGCCTTTTCAATTTTCCCTCCCCTTCTTTTACCCTTGGGGCAGAGAACATGAAGATTTTAAAGTCCTAAGTTTTAGTGTTTTCTCCAAAATCTAAGACTTTTGTAAATCAAAAAAAAAATCTTTTATTCCACAGAATGAGATAATACCTTATAAAATGTTGAAGGAGGCAATCCCTTTGCTCCACAAACTTTCACTGCTCCACCATCAAAACCTATAGTGATTTAAAAAAAAAAAAAAAAAAAA
>VZRN01001305.1:2827852-2846328 GCA_013397935.1 Dasyornis broadbenti | reverse complement strand
AAAAAAAAAAAAAATCAATATTTAGGCTTCTTCAATATAACTTCAAAAACATTCTTTTGTGATATGTATTAATCAAATGCACGTAATTAAAAAGCAAATCATTGATAGCTGTACTGCCACAGAAGAGAGGACCTTCCAGAAAAAGTCCTTCCTACCTTAGAAAGAACAGCAGCAAACTGGTGACTGAATTTATGACTTCCATGAACCTTTTAAAAGGGTGATTGAAATGTTTATTCATGCACTTACAAAATACTTAACAAAGAAAGCAGTCTTAGGACTTTAGACTCAACTGTTATTTTCCACTTAATATCCAGTTATTGCACACACACACAGAGAGAGTAAAATTTACTGTTTCTGGCTGGAGCAGACTGCAGTCCCTCACTTGGTAAAGAATCAAAACAAGGTGAGAAACCAGTGAGAGCTATTGATAGCTTAGTAAGTGCAGGGATAACTTAACTTTAGCTTTCTTGTCAATACCAGAAACAGTGTGAATGTACGATCCAGAGCAGTAACCACGTTCAGCATTAGGAATAATAATGCCAAAAAAAAAAAAAAAAAAAAAAGGAGAAAATTGCTGTGATGCATCACAGTTCAAGCCTAAACTGGAGAAAATCAGTAGGTGCTACTGCTTGAAAATCAGCAGTGCAGGATCAGCACCTCATGTTTGAGAGACAGAATTATACTGCAGTTCACCTGTACCTAACCTGTGCTTGCAAATATTTAAGAAACAGTTCAAAGCTTTACACAAATACTCTGAAAAAATCAGATCAGAATAAACCTAAAAAAGTGAATGCGATTAGTACAAATTTCACACGCCACTCAAATAAAATCATCACTCTCTCAAGACTGACATGAGGCTAATTTAACTCTCTCAGAGCTACATCTTCCATTCAGGGCAAAGATCTAGCAGAGTTTCATGTTCCAGGCAAAAGAGTAATACAAAGAGAAAAAATACCACAAAATCAAATGCATAGCATCCATTGTCAAAAAGAAAACAGAAGCACCTCTCAGCTCAAACACTGCAAGTAATCCAGCAGGACAATAAAACTGGCAATATAAACAGCAAAATTAGATAGCTTGCCTGTTTTTACTGGTGTACGTGTCAAAGCACTTCAAATGAAAATATTTAAGCAATCTGCCCATTTTCCATCTGTTATATTTCTAAGAGGACTAACTGAAAGTTCATGTGAAAGTTCATTTTAAGTTCAAACATGTCATATCAGGTCATTTGCAAGCTAAAAGTTCATAGGAAGGTTAGGGTTTCTTTTTTTAAAAAGAAAAAGACTAGGGGCTAAGAGCAGCAAGCTGGCCTTATCATACTGCCATTGGGTTATGTGTGCATGAGCAGAAGATTCACTGTACAATGTTATGGTACTTTATTACTAAAGCAAAATACTTTTTATGTTACATTTTGTGTTTTATCACACTAAGTTTTTAATTTGAGATTTCAATTATTCTAAGCTTTAGAAAAACACTTAGCATACTGTCTCAGATAAGTTCCATTAGATTGAAAAAAAATATAACATAGGTGTAGTAAAAAGCAAACTTTAGACGACTGTAGATGGCTTTTTTTAAGCTGTCTTACTCAAATTACAGCTCTCCAAACCTGTTAAACCCGGGAGATTTTTGTTTTGCTTTTGAAGCTAAATCCTGAACATACATTATACCATCTTTAGTCTACTGGCTATTAAGGGTTTTGAGGATAGCAAATGGACTTTTTTAAAAAAAATTCTCTGGCGGAAATCCTGTGCCTAATCACGCTTCTACCACTTACTATGAGCCATCTAAATGTCTGAGAAAAACACCATTACCAAGTAGTGCTTTGGAAGACACAGCCTTTCACTGTTACTAACACTTCAAATGACCTAAATTAAAACATGTACAAAACATTTTTTTGAAAAAAGAAATTTAGCTGCAATTTTAAAAAATACTGAAATCATAGAGAAGCTGTCTCAACATTGTTCGCATGGAATACATAGTTTAAGGACTTGACAGGTGCAAGGCGTGCATTAAAAAGTAAAGGAAAAGGAGTACTAATCAAAAATATGAATTAAGTCAGCCAGCAAGATAAGTAAGATTAAAATGTTAACATTTCTAAAGGAATTCCTAGTAGAAGTCCTTGAAAATATCAGTTTAATACAGTATGAATCTCTAAGGAATTGATTTAACAAGAACTATGCAGAGACTATATGGAAATTAAAGTAGCTGGTTTTGTCTGGTAACACACTTCATTGAGACAGATTTCTTTACGTGTAAGAGGACTAACCTGGGATTTCAGTGATGGAAACTTGGGAGAAGTCACATGTAACATCTGGTAAAAGATAGCGTTGAGGATTGCCCAATTCATACACCAACTGTTCAGCTACAGTGCCAAAAGAGATTAGTCCTCCTGTGTCTGGTGGTTTGGAAAGAATAAAGTCTCCTTCAGAGGAACATTCTACAATGGGAAAGCCTATGTTGTGCCTACAATGTGAAAAACATTAAGAAAAAACCCTATAAATACAAAGGAGAAGTGAAAAGAAGTATTAACAACACACCAGAATTTCACAGGAATGACCAATTAAACACAATTTATCAACAGTTATGATTTATCTGACTGTTTCTACAAAAACATACGCAAGAAAAAGCACTGAACAAACTGCTCAACTAAGTATGAGGACATAGTTACTGTCTGGCAAAGAAGTGCAGATATAACAACAGATACCAACTGCAAACATGGATGTGGGGAAGGGAATGGAGAAGGACACTAACAGGAACAGTTCAAGTTAAAAAGAAGTTGAAAGAATTAGGACTATGATTAAAGATATCAATTCAGAAGAAAACAAACAATTGCTGATTCTAGCCCTGTTTGGCTACAGCAGCACACACAGCAAGACAGTGAAGACATGTATATACATCCTGCACTCTGGATTTGTAAAAAGGCAGTCAAAGCAGGAAGAATGAACTGTGCTGGGAACCTCAGAGATGAAGGGAAGTAGGAAATAGGAATAATCACACCTACAAAGGATAATTTCACATGTTAATAATAAATTATACATGGAAAAGTCATGATCTGAAAACAGAAAGACATATGTAAGTTAAGATCTTCAACACATAGAAGACAGAACTGACAGAAAACTGTAAGGCACAGCAAAAAGAAAAGCAGTGAAATTATGGACATGCTCATAAATTAAAATATTCCTCTTCCTCGTCACAAATGTAATATACAAAAAGTGATCAAGTAACTCATAGTGAGAGGCACATACTGGTCATTACAGTAGCAGGGCAGAATTTCCAGGATTATGTGGATGAGATCTAGATATCTGCTTTTCTAGATAAAAGGCTTTCATTTATTTATAGAGAATTTGAGCAAAATTAAGAACTTAAAACTTTTCAGAAGTACCTGAGAACTAAAGTAAGAGTGCAAATATTCTTCTAAAATGGCTACCTGGCTCCCTTCTCTCTCACAGAAGTCTGAAAATTGTACAAGTGTCCCAGAGACATGAAATGAACACAAAAAGTTAAAGAGATACAGTCCATCGCAAAAGCTAAACTGTTCTAAGAAAGTCCTAATAATGAAAGGTGGTGAACTTCACCCACTCATTAAAGTCAATGACCTACAGGTCTTTCATACAAACTTAAAACCAGTCCATCCCTCAATTTAATTATTTTTGGGTGCTAGTGGTAACAATGTGCTGAACATACAACTCAACCGGTTATCAGTAAGGTTACAGGAACACAGTTTGTATAACATAAATCCACACAGTCTGGAAGAACGTAAGCAAAAAAACCAGTGAACTCTAAGGGACATTTGTAAAAGTTCATGGGAGTTTGAGCAGATTCCTTATCATCAAGAATATTCAAACAAAACTCCATTATTTTAAAAAAAAGGATTAAGATACAAGATCGGTTACAGAAATCAGCAACTTTTAACACTTACAGTATACAAACTTGAAAATTATGGTAGCTGGTGGACACCTAGAAAAGCCCACATCAAATTTGCAAATATAGTACTTCATTTGACTGGTCTTTAAAACTGTTTAAACCACTAAGCACATACAGGAAACAAAAAAAGCCCACCCTGGTGAATGCAAAGAATTTACTGGAATCAACGATTTTATATACAGGTTATTCTAGTGGAGGGGCCGGAATTGAGGGGAAGAGGAGAGAGGAGGCAGCAGAAAGTATGTAATATCTGAAATACTAAAGTGTGACACAGAAAAATCAACACCCAAAAAACCTCTCAATTCTTGGTCTTGAATATTAATGTATAGTAAGAGACTAACGTGTATTTATGCCAATTTTAGATGTAAGGAGACACAGAGAGGAAGCATCATGATTTACCCAGAGTAACATAGCAGGATCAGTGAGTGAACGGATTAGAATTAAGAAGCTTTTACCCTCAGTTCCATGTTTCTGTGCTTGACCCTACCATCTATCTGTCCTGTCTTAAGACAATAGCACCAAGTGCCCTGCTAGCAGGCTCAATGCAGCTTATTTGGATCACCTACCCAAAAGAGATACCACTCCCATGAAGACAGATCCCCCAGTGCAGTCCATCTCCCTGCACTGACAGCCTGTGTCCTTGCTGCAGCCCAGTTTGATCTCAGTCACCAGCAAGTGCAACTCTTACAGTACAGTCCTGCACCTACTGCCCAGCAATCGTTTTGAAGGAAGAAGTGAACTGTAGACATTCAACTTCTTACTCTGAACCACTGAGTCTACTAACATTTATTCATTTCACATAACCTTTTTGTTTCCCCCTCAGGGTACACCACCACCTAATGAACTGTCCCCATGGTCAGTTAGTTGCAGAAGATGTGTTCCCCCAGGTCATGCCAGCTCTGAAAGCTTCCCTCACTTTTTTTAACAATTCACAACACTGAGATGCTAGATTCTACCTGTATTGTAACTGGATGACTGGGAAAATACATATATCCGCTACTATCTTGTAGCAGATGCCAGTAATAACCCATATTAACATATGCACGCTTAAGCTAAAAACGTATTTTGTAAATTGCTAAGACATTACTTAAAATTAATTTTCAACTCGGAAACAAACTAGTCTGTCACTCCTATGATCCAGTCAAGTGACAGTTACTTAATCCGGCATAAACAGCTCTTTAGCAGCTGCCTGCATGAGGTGCACAACAGGTACTATAATCATGCCATCACCCTGACCAGCACATCGACTTTTAAAATTGTGACCCTTTACATGATTCATCTGTAGGTTTTGCTGAATGACTGCAACACCGTATGAAATCTGCTCTGTGGAGAACATGCCAACTTTAGGCTGTTCATAACCCATAGCCAAGCTGTACTTTTGTATAGTGTAGCAGGGAAATAACCACAAACTATGAACTTTAGCACCAACTATGGTCATGGCATCCAAAGATACCTTGGCTAAGTGGCATCCTTCAACAATAAAAGAATTGCACCAGTTTAGTGACAAAATCCTTATGTTGGATGAGGCGGCATTAAGCAATGGAAACAGTTCTGAAAGGGAACTACTACAATTAATTCAAATTAAATTATATAAATTAAAAAATACAGTACCAGAGATAAATACCAAGTACTACTTCTAAAATATTTAAAAAGTTCTTTTAGCACAGGGTCAAAATACACAAGTAATATACATCAGTTTGTGAATGGAGATACAACTACCATTTTTTATTCTAAAAGGTCCCTTTTGCGTTGCATGTTTGCTATTTAGCAAGTAAATATATTACATGCATTAATAAATCAGTGCACCGAATGAGACCAAGCTAAAATTACACCTAAGAAAACCCCTCCAAGCTGGGGCTAGATGGGAGATAACAGCTAAAAGCAAGTCTTAGTGAAGACCTACAGCACAGGGGTAATCAAGTTACAAAACTGGTTTAGCTGCTGAAGCCACTTTCTCATCAACCTACTCCTGGAGGAATCAAGACTCTAAAACTGAGTCTCCTGTCAGTTCTCTGCCTGCCAACAACTTACTCTTGGATTAATTTTTTCCATACAAAATGCTATTTTTTCTTCAGTTTTGGCTCAGAAATATTACAGTTTATGGGCATGTCACAGATGATGAATTGAGCTGTCTAAGCAGGGATCTCCTCCCTGTCTACTCTGGGACAATGCACTACCCAGCCTCTGAGGAGTGATCCAGATAACCTCCCTTCTTGTTTTGCCATATTTCTTCTACCATTCGCATTACAAGAAAAATCCATGATCAGTATTTAGGCTCAGGGAGAAAGACATTACTTGAGATAGAACATGTATTTCTGCCCTCAGAAAGCGTCAAACCCCTCAAATATCCCATTCTAGCCACTACTACTAGACTGAGATTACTGGCAACAGAAGATGGAACAGTAGTGTAGTACTTTTTGCAGGGGAAGCTGCTGCAAGAAACAAAACACAAAAGCCACAGCAATGCGTGTGACATGGAAGTGAACCAGCATCCAAGTAAGCTGTGGTACGAACTTTCAGCTTTACAGCTAATGCAGTTTCCTGGGACATGACTCAGTGAACGCCACACCGCAGAGAGCTCTAAGCCAAGCTTCTCAACTCCCTAGGTATGTATTTTAACCAGAATATTTTGCTATTAGGCAAAACACAGAAGCTGCTACCACTTCTAGCAGTGTTTTGACAACAGATTCAAAACTGATAATGTATCAGGCAAGCTCAGGACAAACTTAAAACGTAGAGGTATAAGCATCTCTTTATATGTAGGTAGCAAAGTGTTTCCTAAGCAAGTCTGCTTTAGGCAAAACTTATAGATTGCATCACTTATCCCCTCTGACTAGGGCATTTCAGACTATGTCTGAACCTAAACTTTTAATGGCCAGACAACTTCAGCCTAAAGAGACCAGGTGTCTGGTGTTTTCAGCTGCCCGGAATAGATGGTGCTACAGAGAAAAAACATTCCACACTGCTGAATGGGACTTGCATACTGGATTTTGTTCTAGTCCCAATTTAAGAAATCTGGATCCAGCCCTTAAGAGACTACAGCTATTGACTTACCCTTTTGGTCATCACAGGCCAGAGGATTATGCAGTCTCAATCATTGTACACTCTTGGCTTAGGGCAAAATGTCAGTGTTTATCTCCTCAAAATGATTACTCTACTGATCAGCCTTAGTTTATTCTCTCCTGCATTTTAAAACAAAACAAAACAATGTACTAATCACCCACTGGCACTAAATAATAGTAAGAGACAGCAATGTCTGGGGACAAATGAAATTAAATAGAGAGATGTGCATTATCAATATAGTTCTGGCAATACAGTTCATTCTGACACGTGGGATGAATTCCCCACTGGAAGCTGCACACTAGACATTAAATAGGGGGCAGTGATGTACTATCCCTTCTGCTGACCATCTGCTGATGTATATTACTACACAAATAACAGAAAAGGAGTAAGTGCCTTTTTTGATAACACTAACTTAAAATCAGCATTTAAGAATGAACATTAGTCTTCTATAGACTATGAACTAATGCTTTCATGCACTCTCTCTCTCTCTGCTAAACATCAGAGAATCCACATTGAGAGTCAAGCAGCCACCATCTCACAGGAAAAATAAACAGCACCATCCCCTCTATCTGTCTGCCTGTTTTCATGAAAACTGCACAAAACCTTACAGCTTCAAGACTCCCACCTTTAAGTCAAATGCATTAAGGAGAGACACCCAGCATATTTAAAGAAATCCCAGCGCCTTAGGTCAATACACAGAAAGCATGTAAGTTTGGCTTCTATCAATGAAGTAACTTGGAGAGTCACAAGCTGGAACATGCACTTCACTTGTTTTACATTAAAAAAACTTTACTTTATGGATACAACAGAGAAAATGAAAGAATAGCTTAGGTTTTAATAGCTAACCATTAAATGGCCACAATATACCCACACAAATATTCCTGAGATTTAAAGCACTCTTTTGCAGTGGCATTGAGTTCCCAGAAGTATCTGCATCAAACACGCCAAAAAGATTAAAAACCAACAAAAGCCCCACACAAAACACCAAAAACCCACCAACTAAACTATGTTGGCTGAATGAAGTGGATTCAATCCAGTGCCTCGATACTCATTGAGACATGATAGTATACGCACAGAATGGAAGTTCTAACTTGCCTGGCTTAATTTAGATTAATTAAAGTCTTAATTGCTTATGCATAAACAATAGAGAGATAAGATTTATAAACCTGAAATATAATAAATACTTTGGTTTCTATTTACAAGTCAGAAAAAAATCATAGCCATCAGTCCTTCTTAGCAGTACATTTGCACCTTTTTCACCAGCCAAAGACAGAAGAGCCACATGGATTACTGTTCTTGGGTCAGCAAGACAGTCAAAAAAATGACCTCAGTCTAAGGCTAACCAAGCTCACCCTCTGCAGTAGGGTGTGAGGAGGAGAGAGGCTGCCCTCCAGTGTTCAGTCACCAGACATCAGTAAGTGCGTGAGATAGGTTTTCCGGTCTTGGCTGCACAAACACACTCATGGCAGTGGGAAACTCACAGGTGAAAGGCACATTAATGACAAACACAGATTTAACTTGGCTTCTTCCCCCTCCTATTTACTGACTGAATTGGGCTGGTTTTTTAATTTAACATTATGTATCACAGACACAGTGATTTATTGAGATCTAAATTATGCACACTTACTTTCAGGAGACAGCTAAAAATGTAGTTTTTCCTAAATGTGGGAGAAATCATTAACAGACACAGTCAAGTAACTTGTGCAAACTCTGTCAGAGTTCTGCTGACCTATTTGCAATATAGTTAGTGTTACTGGCAGCAGGTTTGGCATGTTTTGGTCACTACTGAGACTGAAGTACCATGTTATTATCATACATTATTACGAATCCATTATCTGCATGCACTGAAAACAGATTCAGACTGCCTAAATAATGAAAATCCCATGCCACCAAGTTTCTTTAAATTACGGAGTGAACAGGTTACTACTAAACTATTAAATGGAAAACACATTTTTCTGCAGCCCAAAAGCATTCATAGTATTTCCCTTGCACGCTTTTGGGCCTAAATCTAGTCAATTATGACCCCAGCATTTCTGAGGAAAACAAAATTTATCAAATTAATCTCCTGCCTGCCCTCCTTCTCCCCATATCCTAAACGGATGCGCTGGATCACAAATTCACTTCAGTCAGTGAAGTGGATCTCCAAACTTAAAACCAAAGCTCACACATTATTCTGGTCTTGACTAGTTTTAGGAGCTCATCATACAATGTGTCACATGGTTTTATTTCAAGAATTTCATCAATTCTGTGTCAAAGATTTAAAATCTGCAATCAAACTGACTAGTTTTAAGGCACCATGATCAATTCTTTACCAGACTTAAACTGAAGGTAAATAAGTAACTGTTACATTAGCACAAATACAGTCATGTGTGGTTTCAAGGTATCCATGTATATCAATGGGGACAAGGTAACAGAGCAGTAGCAGGTGTTAAATTTCTATATTCTTAATAGAGATTCAATTCAGCACCAGTCAGCTCTAAGCGACAAGTGTACTACAATTTTAGATAAAGTTCTGTGATTTTACAGATACAGAACCAATAGCTATGCATATTCATCTATGTATACTCATCTGTAAAATTACCTATTCCCACTCCAGTAGCTCACAGCTTAATATACTCAAATTTCCTTTCTTTTTTTAAGCCACATGGACACTCCTCACAGAAAAATCCTTAAAAATAAAGACCCATCAAACATTTTAATAAGAAAATTAGTATTCCAGTTTTTCACTTTAATTCTTTTATAAAACAAGGTCTTCTGGAGTCACAGTTACAGAAGACTTCAAGAAGTTTCATGATACAGCATAACTAAATTATTGGGAGAGACATCAGAATAGGAATTACAGATTTCCAAACCAGAGTGGCTTGTTACTATAAACTCTTTTGATTTCCCATAAAATCACTATAGTGAAGAGTGCATGCAGTTTGTTCAGGACTAGTAGCCTTCCAACAGGTGAGAAGAAATATCTGACCCTGTTTCTTTCAATACCATACATGTGTTCACCTTTAAATCAGCAGTGCTCAGAAACGCAGAACACATCTTTTAGGATCACACTCTGAATCGGAAGCAGTCACTACAAGAAGCAAAAAATCCAGGCAGCCCTAGGGCTCTTCAGATAGCAGGGCACAGTCCTGCTGGTTCATCCATCTCGACCAGAGTCACCTTGGGAGCAGGAACACGCTGTGTTAAAGCACTTCTCTCTCCTGCATCTCCCCGCTGCTCTTCAGCCCTTTCCTCCATCACATAAAAGCAGCACTGCCTTTCTCATGCTACAGCACAGGACAAGATTCCTCCCTCTCATCCCAAAAAACACAGAAGTAACTGCAGCCAGAACCACTCATCCTATGTAAAAAAATGTATTCCCCCACTACTTTTAAACTACTCTTAAAAACAGGTTGGTAAAAAACAGGCTCCCTCAGCAGGCAGAACAACACCTATGTGAAACTCTAATTAAATAGGTCTGAACACAGATAGACGCAGAACTTTTTGGAAGAACTGACCATTCAACCCATTTTTGTTTATCAAGATATTCAGCAGGACAGAACTGTGGCATATATTCATCGCTATCAAAGCAAATTATGTAAAATTTGTGCCTGACCAGTAGGCAACTCTGATCTAACTGAAGACTAATGTAACAGCATCCAAAATATCAGTATTTTCCACTACAGTTATGCATGAAAGTCACTAATGAATCTTTTCAAAAGGCAGAGGATAAAGGAAACAGGAAGAAATAGTTTAAAAGGGAAAAAAAAAAACCATCAAAAGGCTAATTTTTTTTTTTTTCAAAATCTGCTGAACTTAACAAAGACCCTGTCTGATTAGAAAGAGAAACTTTCAACAGGGAGAACAGACCTTACAAAAAAGTATACTGAGGTGGCAAAATATCAAGGGGCCCATACTGCCTCCCCCAAAAGAGTACAGTAGAAGCAGTTTTTACAACACAGATATAAGCAAAAACCCACATCTTTGGTCCACTACAAACATGCATGCTGGTGTCAAGTTCACCTACCAGTCTGGTACTGTGTGCCAATCAGTGAATATTCCACCAGTACACTGAGCACCACATTCAATGAGATGACCTGCAAGACTGGGAAAATGGCATTAAAATAACTAAATATAATGTAAAATCAATTTTCACAAACCCAGCTTTGAAGTACAATAGTACAATGAAAACAGAGATAAAAGTAACAACACATGCTATTATTTTTCCTCCATTACTATTTAATACAATTATGAATTATGCAGTAAGCA
Source organism: Dasyornis broadbenti (assembly GCA_013397935.1). Taxonomy (NCBI): domain Eukaryota; kingdom Metazoa; phylum Chordata; class Aves; order Passeriformes; family Dasyornithidae; genus Dasyornis; species Dasyornis broadbenti. Next base: position 2,835,093 of record VZRN01001305.1, on the reverse strand, counting down.
TAACAAAGGATTTTGAAAGATGAATATAGTGTTTAAAGGACTAACTTTTATAAGAAGAATTTTCCTGCAAAAATGAGTACCTAGATTATCTAACACCTAAAAACAAGGTTCCTTAGTAATTTCAAGTGTTGATATAAATTCAGTATCTCTGCAGTCTGCACTGCGTGTAACTAAATAGACAAAGCCCAATTTTAAATGAAGAGACAGAAGATCTCGCCTCCAATATGAAAGGCAGAATGTATTATGATTATGAATTACTGTTTTAAAATTTTGATTGTGATAGTCTATAAATATTCAACAGAATTGTGGGGAAAAAAATCTTCATCTCTATCCTTCCAAATTCAGTGGAGCCTGAATGAATTTCTCTCCACATTTATTCTCAAGAAACAGGAGGTTCAAGCACACTAATATTAAAGTGTGCTCAGGCTACCTATCTAAGCAGTCACTCATTTTTATGGGTACTTCAACTCAGACAGATGATGCAGAATGTTAAATTAAGAGGCATAATTCTACCCTGTGCTTTCTGGATCAGATTCCTAACCTCAGGACTACAACAAGGAGTTCTAAGTGGGAGTACTGACATTGAGCTTCTACTAAACCATACTGGGATGCTGCCCTCTGACTGAATCTGCTTTTGTGCATCTTTCAGAGTACGACCTGCAACCATCCCAACTATAAACAGTGACAGCCAAACAGAAAAAGCTGGAATCACTGGTCCGTACTGTAAGATTTCATCTCTTGATTTAAAATGAACAGAAAATTAAGTTGTTAAATAAAATCTTTCAACCCTTTCTTCTTTTTGTTATTTTAAGCTGGTCCCAGAAGTTCCTATAATTTCAATACCAAGTGAGAGTAGCAAGTAAGCCTTAAAAAAGAACTCAAAACCTAACAAAAACATTAAATTAAATCAATGATAAGAAAAATTACTATGTGCTGGAAAAGTTGGTATCTTGACATTATGATATGAAATATTAATTTACCCAATTTCTTCTTATATCATTTACCTTCCCGCAGCTAGCAAGTCATAGTCATCCCTATTCCAGCCAAACTAGAAGAAAAACACAAATCTTTTAAATAGACAGAAGTTTCATACAGTACAGAAAACTGCATATAGTATGTTTGTTGCTTTGAGTAACAATGCATTGGATGTATTTTTACTTAACTGTAAATATCTAAATAACAATAACTGGCAGGGACTGTACATGGATCCGAGTTCCCATACAGCAAATTAGCAATAAAACCCTGACACACTTCAGTTTTCCTCCTATTAGTAACCCAACAAATCTAAACTCTTAAAGTCATATCATCTTCAAAAAAACTCGAAGCGCAACATCCACATTACCTAAAATCTGTACAACCTACAGGCTTAAAAGTCTAGCACCTATCTTGTGTCACCTAAACAAACCACTATGTTTCTTCAACTTTTAAAAATTATCAGTTCCTGGAGTAATACCCGTCATCCTTGAAAACTGGAAGTACACCTTCCGTATTACTAGAAATTTTAACTAGAATGTTTTCCCTAAGTCCAACCCAGTGTAAGCCATATAGTAATTGTTTCTTATTTAGCACTTTGCAGAAATCTTCCTAAAACCCTTCAATAAATTACATAAGGTCTCTCTGGAATAACTAATACACAGTGATAGCTGTCATTCTGAGAACGTAAACAGTTAGGAATAAAAGAACAAGTCATAATGGAAATTATAAATGGAAAATCAATTAGGCAATATTTGACACGCATGAAGTCAAAAAAGTATGTCTTAGAAAGTACATTTTTAGACACATACCCTCCTATATTTTCTAAATATGCACCAAAAGAAAGCTTCCATATTTCACCATGTGTGATCCTTCACAAAAATTCATTAAAACCTATTAATACTTTAGAAAACTACATATTCTGCTTGTATAAATTTTTTTTAATTTCAAAAAATTTCAGAAATGCTGCACTGAAACTTGACTACTTTAAACAAAACTGCTTTCCCCCTGAAGAAAAAATCCAGGGTTTCCAACCACCTCACATGCTGTCCCCCAACCAGAGTGAGCTCTACTACCGACACCTTGTGGTGAAGAAAAATATAACTGCACACCAAATTTTGAAGAAAGATAAGGGGAAAAAGCTCAAAACTAATGTTAAGAGTGAAACACCAGTGAAAGAGGTTAAGACTTCCTTAATTTCACCCATGCTTTCCAGCTTGATGGTATATAAGTTAACAAATATCCCTGCTATAAATTTAGGAGAAGTGGAAGCTGACAACTTTTCATGCATGTAAGGAAAAAAACCACAGATGCTCGTTATTTTTAGTTTAGTATCTACATTCTTATAAGGAACAAAAATTGCCTGACAATGACTGCTGAATATTCATTCATATATATTCATTAGCATATGGAAATTAACTTGTACTTACAGAATGAATGAGCGGTCCTAATACAATCCCGCTGTCAACACATCTACCTGTCACAACAATATCAGCTCCAAGGTCTAGAGCTCTGCTTATTGGTCTTGCACTAAAAATGACAAAACACAGCAGTACTTTCACTTTTTAAAGCATCATTTAAAAAATAGTTTCCTGACACACACAGGTTAAAAATCACTTAAAAATCCACCAGGAAATCAATAAAATCAACTTTAACAACCAACTTGTTGTTATGGATATACATCAGGAGTATTTTAAAGAGCAGTCACCAGGATACTACCACATTCAGGTACCTAAACAACATAACTGAAACACTTGTCTAGATGTCCATAGAAACTGTCTTGAACAAAGTGCAGAGAGGGACACTGCTATCATCAATTACAGAAAATAGTTTTTTTCAGAGATTCATTAATCAGATTTAATTTGTAGATGAGTGTATAAAGATGAACATTCTTCACAGATACAGCCTGGTGACCTTGCCTTCCAATTTTAAACCTTTCAGGTCAATTACCTAAGTGATTCAAGAATTTGCAATATTGTCCAACTTTAAGAGCACTCTGCAAGAAAACAGGATCACCAGGATCATCAACTGAAAGAGATGCACGTGACCACTGTCCCATTTCTCAGTCCTTCTGTCCTTCCCCTTTACTCGACCTGGTTGACACTGATTCATCTGAAGTGGACAGTGACAATGAATATGTGACTGTTCACAAACAGGTATCCAGAATACCTGCATTTAGAGACTTATGGAAACCCCAAGTATCATAAAGGAGGAAAGGGAGATCTTCCAAAACAGTGACTATCCTGAAAAGCCAGTTTCCAAAATTTCAACAGTACAAAGTGCGGCACACAGTTCAGAGCAATCTAATGGAACCTCTTACAGCACTTTATATCCCAGTACTTGAATTCCTTGCTTGCACTTCTCTAGTGACAATACTGTAAACTACTCCATTGCTGCAACAGAAAACTCAGCATATGAAAAAGCACTTTAGCAATTGTTGTAATTAAACTAACACTATTTTGGCTTGAACTAAAACCTGATGATTCACAGATGCTGACTTTGATAAAGAGTCATAATTTTCAAGGCTGTTAACTAAAACTCACTTGCAAGCTACAAACAAATCTTTTTTCTGGTTGCCTGAATAATTCAAAGGTGAACCTCATATACTAAGTGGTTCTAATTGCAAATCAAAACAAATTCCTGTATTCACTGTGTTAAATTTAGTTGTTCATGACAAATACAACTTGCTAAAATAACTTACCCAAGATACACATTCATGCTGTGAATATTCTCTGGAAATTGCCTGCCACTCTCTAAATCAGTGATACCAGCTTCTTTTAAGTTCTCTTTCTGTTAGAAAATAAGCAGAACACCCAAGCTGTGAGCATTTTGAAGTTTCTACTGTAAGCCTTTCATTAGTATCAAACAACAGATTCACTTCATAGCAACTCTAAGCAAGGTATAATTAATAAAAGTATTAACAATACAAAACAGCTGAATGGCTAAAAGCCTTACATACACATTTCACCACAACTTTTCCAGTATGCAGAAAACAAAGTCAGTCCTTAAAGAATGCAGATTCTTTCCCATATGACCAACTACAATGAACTGGTGGATTTCCTAAGCTTTAAGATGTCTTTGATTGCTGTAGGACTAAATAAATCAAACCCTGCCAACAGAAGTGTGTCTGCCACAATTGCAACAGTGTCATGAACAGAGAACAAGTCTAATCCTGCAGCTCCATATGATACTTAGAAAAGGTTGTGTTTCCAGGGAAGGAGAGGCTGGGGGCTCGTTTTTGACCATGCAGGTTGGCAATCCAGTGGACTGAGGGTACAGTGACTGCATAGACACAATGTCTGTGTAAACTGTAAATACTAGTTTAGAGGTGGGATCTGTAGTGTGGGGGGAAAAAAAAGCCCTTTAATTCTCAATTAATTTAGTCTTCTATGTTAATGACTGAAATCCTCCAAATCTTCAGTAACATTTCCTAGCGTAATTTACCATGTTTGATGTATCAGTAAAAGTTGTCTGTAGACAGTAAAAGCTGTCTCTTTTTTGTTACTATAAGTTCTGTACTGACAGCAGCAAAGAAAATAATGCATTTCAGATCAAACACATTCATAACAAGCTCAAATAATGACCATTTCACTTGTGTAACAGTAATCACATTCTGACCTGCAGACAGTAAAGTAATTTCAGTAGGGCAAAAGTTTGTTAAAAGGAAGCCCAAGCACTGCACATAATTTGCAAATAAAGACTCTTACTTGACAATCTTCCACATTCAAGAGCATGCAAGGAGTAACAGATCCTATGCAGATAAATAATTTTCCAAGTTACAGGCAGGTATTTAACCACAGTGCAAACATCTCCCCCTCAACCACTACTATGCAGAAACTGTTTTCCCAGCACCTTTTCAGGTATGGCAAACATTTTTTGCAGATTTCATAGATGAAGTATAATTCTTTACATAAAAAGATCTCATGTATTCCATCTTTCTTTTTTTTTTTTTTTAAATATTTAAACATCAATCCTCTCATTTAACATTACCTTACCGGCAGTAAACTAGTTACTTAAAAAAAGAAAACCAGCTACCTATAAACAAAGTAACATCAGGAAATGCCTGTAAACTACTAAAAAAGCTAGAAGAGATAAACATTTGAATGCATGGTAGGTGCACCATATTTAGAAGATTTGACCTGCATGATTATCTAGTTTAGACAGAAGCAATAAGTAGCAGCACATAATAGCTTCTCCTAAAGAGCAGGGAGACCTCACAGCAGATCCACATTTTGCTTCAAAAAGCTAAACAGCAGATCCACAAGCTTACAAAACTCACCCCCATCATACACTAAACATAAGATGTGTCAAGAATTGTATTCATGCATTAAAAACAAAGAAAATGGAGGAATAATGCTTTTGATAGTAGAAGACTACTGCATAAAGATACACAAAGTAAGCTCCTATGGGACAGTAAATGCCACCTTCATGCTATACAGATTCATGCTACCGAGGCTTAAAACGAAGTGAAATACCTCACTCATCAGATCATCTCCAGCAACAACAGCTATTTTCAAATCAACACCTGCTTTCTTTGCCACCTCCTGAAGGGCAGCTGCACAAGCAAGTGGATTAATTCCACCAGCATTACTGATGACACGAACACCTAATAAAAAAAAAAAAATCAAAAAAGGCAAATTAAGTTTTACAGCATCAATAATTACCTGTATTTTAAAGTGTGTGCTGAAACACAAGCAAGGTATCACCTTTGCAAGGTGGCAGACATTCAATCGAGCAAAATACTAAAACCACATTAAAACATGAATCGCATTTAACCTGTGAAATGATCAGAACAAACCAATACAAAACTGTTTAGGGAAGAATAACTGCTATAGATACTTTTCATCTATCCTTTACAAATGGAAGGAGAAAGTAACCAGGAAGACACATATAATGAGGCAGGCAGACAACATCGAACATCTCCCACAGGAATAGTAGTAGATACAGTGAAGTTTTACTAACGTAAACAAAAAAAGAGTGATTGGTAAGTCATATTGTACAACTATATGGAAATTTTGATAAACTTAAGCTACCTTGAAAAGATCTAACTCTCACATTTTGAAAAAGATCTGTAATTTTCCATTCACAAATTAAAGCTATAATACGAAATGCACAGAAATATATATTTACAATTATAGCAAATATCTTAAATTAACCCAATTTCACCATCAGACCTGGACACCATATCAATTCCAATGGGATTTTTCACAGAATCCTAGAATTGTTTGGGTTAAAAGGACCTTAAAGATCATCTAGTTCCAAGTTCCCTGCTGTGGCCAAGGTTATTCAGGGATCCATCCAACCTGGCCTTGAACACTTTCAGGAACAGGGCATTCACAATTTCTCTGGGCAACCTGTTCCAGTGCCTCACGACCCTCACAGTAATGACTTTCTTCCTAGTACCTGACCTAAATCTACCCTTCCTTCAGCTTATGGCCATTCCCACTTCTTCAATCACGACACATCTTTGTAAAAAGTCCCTCTCCAGCTCTCTTGCAGGCCCCCTTTAGGTCCTGGAAGGTGACGAAAGGTCATCCTGGAGCCTTCTCCAGACTAAATAGCTTCAACTCTGTCAGCCTGCCTTCATAAGCAGGTGTAGCTTCATTCAGGTGTACTGAATCAACATACAAACCCATGCAAGGAGTAGCATACCTTTCCTGTGAATATCTTTTATATAGGGAGCCATGGCAGTGGAGACAAAATCCGGAGTGTAACCTAAAACCTGAAATAATTAAGAGCTGTAACCATTTCTTACAGGCAAGTCAACCCAATCCCTTTCCTTGGTTAACACAGAAAACAGGGAAGAACTACCTCTCAATATGTTGGGGTAATACGATGGAAAATGACATGAACGCTTTTACTATATGAAACTGAATAGATGCAAATAAATACATGCGAGTAAAAAGTGTAATTAAGTAACCGTGTCCTCGTAACCAGGTTTGTGCTAAACAGGCTTCGGGCGCGATTTGCGCTGAAGGAGAGCTCGGGAGGTTGGAAACCACCGGAGCCCCCCCGCCCCGGCCAAGCCCGGCATGCTGGGGCCGGACACCGGCTCTACTTACGGGAGACCGGGCCTTGGCGGCCGTCAGCAGCGACATGGTGATCTCGGAGAGGTAATCGAAGACGAGGAAATCCAGCTTCCCTCCGTAGAGCAGCTGCGGCACTGGCGGGGCAGGCGAGAAGGCACCGTCAGCACCGGGGCACCCCCGGCCCGACCCGCCCCGCCCGGGCGTGCAGCGGCAGCTCCGGCCCGGCCGCTTGCGCAACGG
>VZRN01001305.1:2796509-2826307 GCA_013397935.1 Dasyornis broadbenti | reverse complement strand
GGAGCAACATATTATGTATGCATCGTTGACTCCAGATCACTTTGTCCTAACTATATATTTATTGTAGCTTCTTAAAGTAAGCTCCAAGGCAAGAACCAGAAAGAGCACTGTTTTGGTACAAAATACACAACTATCAGTATAGATATAAAGACAGATGTTTTCTGTAGATAAATTTTTAAGTGTCTTCCATGTGTGTTTCGATATGGAATACACTGCAGTCAAATTCCAGCATATTGCAATGTGGTAATAAACATGGCTAATCCTCAGCAAATCATACAATGCTCTCAAATCCCGTGGTGAAATTCAAATGCAGTTCACCTTGGCTGAGACACCATTACCAAAGTGCTTCAGTCCTTCTTTCTGTGCTTAAACATATCCAAAACAAATTCCAATCACTGATAAACAGAATCATTGATAGCTCATGAATATAATTAAAAGCTCCGGTGGAATGGCTTGGGCCAAGTTTGCATGCTGCAACATTGAACTTCTAGGCGTGAGAGGAGCTGGCTGCAGACACCAAGCGACCCAGAGGCCGGTAGGTGGCTGTGTTTCACCGCTGTCCGCACCCTCCCTCCTCACCTGCAAAACAATCCCTGGCCCCAAAAGGTGCCACCCTCTCCCACCGGCATCCCCTGTACTGCACTGAGCAGAGAGGCAAATGCGTGCATTTCTTTCTCCCTGGATGAACCGGGCATTTAATCTATATTAAGAAATAAATATTCACCTGCACATGTGCACATAAGTACAACAGTCTTGGAATCGAGAAGGTGCTTTATTCTTTTAACTTCTTTCAAGTATTTTCGTAGCATGGATTTTGACAGCCACTGCTCATGGTTCTGTGAAGGACTGGATCTTGCTTTGTCAGAAATTATTTCAAGAAATTATTTCCTTATGGAACCTTAAATACAATTTTAGCAAATTTGCATATGGATGTTGATGTGTGTGAGAGAGAGCATTAATATCCAACATGTATTAAATACTAAGACACACCTATTAGTTGATGTCCCAAAAACATGAGGAAAGAATTTAGGATTGCTTCCATTATTTGCAATGGTGCAATGAAGCAATAATGGGATCAAAGCCTGTATTCTGTTGGTTCCCACAGCAAATTTATTTCTTACTCAATTTATACTTGTCCATAAATATGCAGACTATTTAATAAGCTTGTTGAGGTTCAAGCAAAATAATCCATTTTTCTGAGAGAGTAATTTATTCACTCTATCTCCTCCATTTCACAAATTATTTTCTTCAAACAGACAGAGTTTTCATTATCATCATTCCATCCTGAGCAGTAATGATTAGCTCAGAGCCCATTATTTCATGCATGAGGTTAGGATTGTTTAAATGAAAACAGAGTCAAATTATATAGAGGTTCTTTTTCAGGTAGGCTTGGGAAGCAATGCTCTGTGATAGCCAAGTCTTAATTTTGAGATTTTGGACTTTATATTATCTAACAGATTTTAAGAACAGTTTATTGCTCTTTGAGAACATCAGATGGCACTGTGTGGTTGTCAGTGAAGCCCAAAAGAAACTACAATCAGTAACAAGCCTATGTGAAATTAATACACAGGAGGTGCTAGTAAAAGACTTGACTGTATTTGTGACCTACGTATGGGATATGGGTCAACACTAAAAGCTGTCATAACTCACTCACATGATAGGAACTCATTGCTTAATGTACAACTTTTTAGAATAAACCAGAATTGCTCTCATAATTTGTGAGAAGAAAGCAGGGAAAGAAAAATCTTCTGGCTTTAATTTTTATGCCAGAGAAAGAAAAAGATTGCAGATTTTAAATTTTATTTTCTGCTCACTAGTTCACATCTATATTATCTCTACAAATCTGAGCTTCATTTTCCTTCAGTTACCCTAAATACTTATATTTACATTCAATAGGCTAGTGCTATTAATGTTTCAAACTTAAGCCTGTGCTTCTCTCCCAGTAAACAGATTTGTGCACCAGCTATGAGCACAGATAATGTGTAAAAGAATTGTGGCATTTCTTCTTCTACTTCCATCATCTTGAATTAATAGCATTCAAACCTAATCCTGGAAGTCGGGGAGGACAACACAGAGTACGTTTTTCCAAAATACCTACACTTTCTATTGTATTTCTAGGATTTTTCTGATAGTCAGGCTTCCTCTGATTGCTTTAAAAAGTACAAGCAAAGTATTTCATAAGCCAGGGGTTTATTGTGAAATATTTTACATTTTTACTGTGTTTCCCTTAATGTTATTGTCAATAAGTTCCTGTCCAAACCAATAATATCAGCCTATATGTTCAATTATTGAAGTAGACTCTGTTTAGTTTATTGAGGCTCTGTCCTCTCAACTAATTACAAAATACTCAGCAAATATTTGAATTTATTACTTATCTTATTCCAACAAATTAGTGCATCTCTATGTTTAACAAATAGAGTTCACTGTTCTTGCCCTCAAGGTAAAGTATACACTGCAATCTCTCTTCCACAGACAGTCTGAATACCAACCTTTTCTAAGTGAATCAACAGTTAAAAATGGTCTTTGTAAATCAGTAAAGGCAGAGAATTTGCTATGTTTCATCAAAAACCCCATTATAAGGCACAAACAACTCCAAGCTGAATAATGATGTTTCACTGAACATGGTTTGGGACTTTCTAGTATTTTAGTAGATTTTTAGAATTTTGAGGTACAATGCCCTATGCTCCAGAACTCAGAAAAACCTCAGCCATGACAAAACAACAGAATTAGTTATCTTCTGAATTATACTCACTTCATTCCCTTATATCACATTCCATTTTTTTTAATATATATATAAGTTCACTCTTTATTCCTTAAGATTTCAATGAAGTTTAAATAAAACCTTTAATGTATGAAATTAAGTACGCAGAACTAACTAAACAGAAACACTATTGGATTTTTCAAAAGTAAGATAATAGCTCATTCAAACCATCAAATATCTGGTTTATGGATATGCAGTGTCTTCAGAAGTACTGTGATGATGAAGAGCCTTAATTTTTGGCCCTTTGATTATTAAATATTTTTTTTAAAATTGTGTGTAATAACAGTTTTAAGTCAAATTAAGAACTATGTATTAAAGCAATGACCCTTGGTTATTCTTTGCAGAAAACAAAGGGGGTTTTAGGTTGTTAAAAGTGTTGATATGAACAGTCATGAATCAATATAACTTCCATGTTTTGGTTTAAGGAAATGCATTATCCTATAATTAATGAAGAATACACTCTAAAGTGAGTGAAAGTCCCTCTTCTGTATTCACAGTGTGGTGGCAGCAAAATATCCCATAATTTCTTTCCAAAAAGAAAGGTTCTGGCTGACATGAAATACATGTTTCTTACTGTTCCTCACTCAGTTTTCAAAGAAACAGCTATTACCAACCAGTATTTGAGCTGAAGCATGGCTGAACACAGTACCTATACTGGTCACACATGTAAAGAAATTAAAGGCTCTCCCTTGCAGATCAACTGACTTTTGTTGATAAATTTCACCTCAGAAAGGGTGAGGAAGAAGTGTGCTGCACAGAGTGGACTATCCAATTGGCAAACATGTTGTGATTCACCTTTTGCCCATATTTTGAATATTGAAAGAGAAAGGTAAGTTACAAAACTTTTTTTTTTCCTTTTCACTTTCGTGCAGTTGGTTTTCTAGCACACCATCAGCATAACTTCCCTACTAGACAGCTTTGTAGTAGTCTTTATTTCTCATCCTAATTATCATTCCCTCATTGATCAACCTAGCAAAGGGGATTTTGCCCACTAATCTGTTTAGTAATGCAAGCAGGATGATGCATATTGGTGATAGAGAGCAAAGCATAGTAGGGAATTCTTTTTTTCACCATTTACCATTTGGGATTTTTCAATATTTATTTTTACATAGGAAAATTAACTTATGGAGCATCTAAAAAAATGCAAGTTCAAGTCAAGTCTACTGAGCACTTTCAGTTAAACAGCAATAAAACCCCCCTGGAAATCTTAAAACATGTCTGTAAAGCATTTCTAAAATGTTGTAGACTGATTTTTCAGGTTAGATACTTAAGGCACGTAAGTATAAACTTAAAAACCAGTTGTTTTTCCAAGACAGCTATAAGGCTATTCTGCTATTGTGGAACAAATTTATGACACAAACATGTTTCTTCTGATTTGGTTTTCAGAGGAAAGGTTTTCTATGAATAATGGGAAGGTGTTGGATAGTGTCCCAGTGGCTGACAAAAATACTAATCAATACTGAGTTGAAAAAAGGTCTTTTGAACAAATAATTCACCTTTACTCTTTCCTCAAAAATAAATTGTAAGAAAAAAGTACACTGAGTTTGAGAACTCTTCCTTCCACCTGTGCTACACAAATTGTTCCTCATTTGTTAATAAATCAGCAAGTAGACTTACTGGAAAGAAAACACTGGCCACAAGATCAACACGGTTAGATAATGCTGGACACGTCTCAGGGTACAATTAGGTCTCTAGCACATTTGTTTGGTAAGTGGGTCAGCTGTTTTACAGCCAGGACCCCCAGGACAAAATGGTATGTAAGGGAAGAAAAATACCACTGAGTCATTCCACTAAGAACAGATGTTGCTTTCAACTTAATGAAAAACAGGAATAAGATATTTCTAAGCAATAAAAAGTAAAATCAAGGAAGAAAAGAAAAAATAAGTAAACATATGAAATTATTAATTATTCACGGCTAAATTATGACCATGTAATCAGTAAAGCAAACAAAAATTTCCTGAGGTTTAAATATTTACATCTTCTGCTAAGAAGTACGACAGTTGTAACCACAAATACAGCTAAGTAACACTTAAAATTGCAGTGTGCAAATATTTGGTAATCATTAAGGCAATGTTTAAAATTTACTCCTTCATGAATGTAAATATGTACAGTGATAATTTTGTGTAACGTAAGCATCTGACTGAAAATTCCGGTTTCCTATTCCTAACTCATTTGTAGGGATAATGATAATTTTGTTTCTCCCATCAATTAACTATTTATCTTAAAAACTCTATTTATACATTGTTGTTATGTCATTACAGCCATTATCACGGTTTAATAATAAAATCTAGGGTTTTTTAACTCAAGATTAACTGGACTTTTACTGCCATAGTTGACTGTTGTAATCTTCTCTGACTCTTGAAATTCTTGCCTAGGAACACAAGACAATATTTCATTTTCTGCTACCAAGCAGTCGTCTGACAGAGTTGCAAGCCTAAATATACTACTACTAGTGACAAAAGGGAAAGATGTGTTCTTTATTCTGTTAGAGGATAAGGTATACCTGACTTGTGTTCTGTGGCTCACCTATTGCGTCATGAAGTGTACGTGCCCATCTGTACTCTGCAGTGTACATCTGTGTTAAAGCTGGGCCAGTAACTTTACAAAGTTCATACCAGCAACCTGCTCATGCTTATCTTGTCCTGTCTAAGGGAATCCTTCTGGTGCACAGCCTCTGGAATGGTATCTCCAGGACCCTGTGGACCCTTGTACCATGAACTGCAAAGAAGCAGCAAAGCAAGCTCACTGGGTGAGCAGCAGTGACAAGGAGATTCAGAGGCAGTTTCCTCAGTCCATGTTAACAACACCAGTGAAGCAACAATAAAAACCACAACAGCAGATAGAGTTGTACTCAGTTCTGTTTACTTTATTTTCACTCTTTAAGAAACAGAACCATGTAAAAAGTGGAATCATGTCCTATTTGTATCAGTAAGGTCAACAGGAGCACATTTTGCACATGACTCTTGAAGGTAATTAATATCAGCTTTGGAAAGACAAACCCTTATCGTCGGTCATCCTTTGGAAAAGACTTTTGGCAGCCTGGCAGCTGACTCACTGGTCATCAGTATAGTTACTGGAAAGCTGACTCGCCATGCACAATGTTTCAGCCTCATGTAAGTGGTCCCATCAGTTTGATTTCTAGCATCATAAATGCTCACGTTTACTTCCGGCAGTATGTGGGTGAACATGATGGGAACCTTCTGTTTGATCCAATTTGACCAGATGAAAAGAGGATATACAGGTCAGGAGCTCTGCATGTTTTAGGGTGTAATTATATCTATTTTTCTAATAATGTGGCTCCTATAGAATGCTTTTGTCCATGTTTTCAGTACCTATTAAGCCAAGTTGAAACATTGATCTTGCTGTACAGAGATGAAGTCATTTGCCTGAAAACACAAAGCTGACCCCAGTAACAACAGACCTAGCAGTGAGCCCCAGTCTCACCATTCTTCACATCATTTGGTCAAACAAGTAACAGAGTCAAATGCCTCATTCAGCATTGTCTTATCTATCACACATCATGCTGCACTGGCACAAAATCAAGCTTTCTCTGGAGAAGCCATAGCTTAGACACCAGGTCTAGGTCTTGAGTGGAAGGGTGTTAAGGCTACTAATACAGATAGTATGCAAAAGGACATCCTAGAATAATTTGCCTGGAACAAAGCCTGTAACAGAAGAAGGGGTTGTCAGCACTCTTGTAGCAGTATTAAATAAAGCAGATACCAACAACATTAGCTCCCCAGCAAGGAAGCATTGACCAAAGCCATGAAATGGACTCACTGTATTGAAGTATAGGGAACATTCATATTTTCATTGCCCATGAGAACTACAACAGACTTCTTTTGCAGATACTCCACTGCCCTATGACTTCATACCTTTCTTTGCCTCAGTTTCGTCATCCACAGAGTAGGATAAAGTGTGTTGAGTCTCTTTACAAAACACGTAGAGATCTGTGGCAGGAAAGGCCTACATAATCACAAAAGAGCATTTATTGTAAGGCTATTGATAGTTGGTGCACATAATTCAGATAGCTACTGTGGCTTTTCGCTGTGCTATTAGAGTGAAACTTCTGCCAGCCCCCATCACAAAGCAATGTGTGAGTTTTGTTATGCTTGTGACTAGAAGTAGTATCACCATGCCTTGTCTCACCTTCCTGCCTCCCCTGAGACCTGGCTGGGGCACAGATCAAGCCACTAAGTGGGAAACAAGTTCTGAAAATGGGAGGAGTATATGCACAAATTCTGAGAATCCACCTGAAATCCCTACCCCACCTCTTCCCACCACCTCCCAGTGCCCGCCCCCAGGTTCAGCCTTCTGCCTTAAACTGCTGCCACCCTGTGCTAGGTTGAACATTCTCGACTGCTGACTGCACAACTGCACCGGGCAGTCGGCAGCACCCAGTGGGACAGACACAATGGGGCTGAGGTTGTGCAGCTGGACTCCCCTGGGGTCTCTCCTCTCCCTGCTCTTTTCTACCAGCGTGGCGGTAAGTGACGAGACGCTGCTAAGGAAATGTGTTAGCACGGAAATTGGCGTTAGAGAAAATCCACTAAAAATGATCCTCTTTCTTCTCTTCAGTACATTCCTACCAGAGAAAACTGCTGCATATTGGATGATCGATTTGTAAGTACCTGAACAATTTTCTTTTATCTTAAGAATAAACTAAAGTTTTCTTATGCTGATTATTAACCACCATTATCACTTGAACCTCATTGTTGTTTTCAATACTTATTAAGTGTGCTTTGCTTAAACCTGTTATTTATTGATAGCAGTATATGCTTGGTAGAAGTGTACGGGAGGCTGCACTGGGGATGAAAGCACATCTCCAGCAGATGCTACAAGTAATAGCATGCACTGTTTTCTTACTATGTGTGCATATAGTGTGAAAGTAAACTGCCTCTGAAAATTCAGAGACCGCAAAGTCTGCTGCAAATGCCTGCGCTTTTTTGTCCTTTATCGTTTGCGTCAGCAGTGTGTGAAAGTTCCTCTGCCCAAATATTATGCTCTGCTTTCTTTGTTCCTAAAACATTGCTGACTATGTCTTTACTCCTTAGGGTAGCTTGTGCCCAACAACTTGTGGCATTGCAGAATTCCTAAATAAATACCATTTAACTGTGGATAACGACCTGCAGGAAATGGAGAGAATTTTGCAGCGAATTTCTAACTCCTCAGCAACAGCAGAACATGTGATTGAACACATCCAAGGCCTCTATCCTTCAGACAAGCAGACATTACCAAGTGAGAATATAAAAATAAGTACACAATTGAAAAATATAATTTATGTAGGTTTCTTTTTTTAATTTGCTTAATTGCAACTATTTTTTACCTTTGTCTGTTTTACAGATACAATTGATGATTTTACTCAAAAGTCCAGGAAAATAATTGAAGAAATTGTCAGATATGAAAACACTATATTGTCTCATGAAAATACTATACAGTAGGTTTCTTACATTTCTTTTATTAGTTTTCTTCCTGTTCTTTTATCAAGTGCTAAAAAGGCTCTCTCAGAAGGTTTTTCGTGCTCATGTGGACAGTTCTGCCCACACAGCCATTCATAGCTGTCTAGCAAGACTCAGAAGGATCATGAGGATCTGATACTGGGTTCTCTGCTCACCTGTATAAATCGTTAATTGTGCAAGAAATGCAAGATAAGAAAGTCATGAGGCCTGGCAGCATTTTTATTTATGTTTCTCCTGCTGTGCCAGCTATCCCTAAAATTTTTTTCATGACCTTTGGAGGTCACAAGTTTTTGCTGTAAAGCAGAGTATGTGGAATGTTTGTGCAATCATCCACTCTGGCCAATTTTGCTGCATAAATCCACGGCAATTAGCTCAGTCACATAGTTATGATCCATA
The DNA here is from genome assembly GCA_013397935.1 of Dasyornis broadbenti. Classification (NCBI taxonomy): domain Eukaryota; kingdom Metazoa; phylum Chordata; class Aves; order Passeriformes; family Dasyornithidae; genus Dasyornis; species Dasyornis broadbenti. The sequence continues at coordinate 2,817,691 of VZRN01001305.1, read as the reverse complement.
AGTAACTATAAGTTCAGTGGGAATCTTTTATAAGTTGACATTGAAAATAAAATTGAAAACATCTTTAATGTTTCTAAATCTTAAGGATATGTATTTTTTTACCTGAATGTAGAAGAATCTCCACTTTTATGACATTATAGCAAAGATTATTCAGGCATTCTGACACTTAGAGCAGTTTATTTACAGCACTTACGCTTTACAAATGCATCCATGATTTAGGAGGAATAGTTTATCATTTGCTTCAGGAGAGCAAAGTAAAACTTTCCATAGAGTTAAAATTCATACACTAATTACTGGTTAGAGTTTTGCTGATTAGAGTCAAGATTTGCATATGGTTAAGTTTTGCATGAGGTTAAGCATGTGCTTTCCTATTTTGCCTACTTTTTGTCCTTAACCCTAACTATCATTGCTAATGGAAGCACCGCCTTTTACACAGGTGCATGTAGCAGCACGTTAGATCCATGAGGCATGTGTCCAGGGAAATCAGTGTGTATTACATATTCACAAATGGCGGATGCAGCAACCCATTTCTGTGTCTCTCTGTTCAGACAGTTGACAGATACACATATAATGAACAGCAACAGGATCACAGAGCTGAAAGAGAAGATTGCCCAGCTTGAGTTACTCTGTCAGGAGCCGTGCAAAGACAGGGCTGAAATTCAAGACACAACTGGAAGAGGTGTGCAAAATGTTTCTTGTGTGGTGGAGAGTTAATTCAGCTACTAGTGCTGCCAGCTGGCATCACAGCAACGATTTTCTTGTAATCTTACGGGTCATAGACTTCTGCAAAGATATATAAAACTGCAGAATTTGATATAATTTTATAATTATATGCTTTTAAAATTATAAAACCGGTCAGTACAAGTTAGATGCTCTGCAGACAAGGTGTTCAGGTGGAACACAGTTCTTGCTTGGCCTTTTTGGCTAAAATACAATTATCCCAAAATGTATGCTAAACATGAGGGACATGAGTAGAATTTCCATGGACCTGGGAAAAACAGAAGATAACTTATTATCACATTTCTACTGAGTCATGTGGGAAAAAAAATTAATTATTCCATTAGGTCCAAAAGTGTCTTTTTTTTCTGCTGTAGAAGTCAATGCAATGACTGCATTTTACACTGCGTAAACTCTACATGAGACTAAAATTGTTTTCATCTTCCACAAGTCCTGTCGCCTTCGGTAGGATTTTTTATGGCAATGACATTGAAGTAGGTGGACTAAATAGGTAACTTCGCAACAATGATATTTAGATTATTTGCATTTCTTGCACTGAGGAAGTTACAATATAAAATAAATGTGAGGATAGAATTGTAGCTAGATGGAAAATGATCCTTTGAATGTCTTTACTTCAGATTGTCAAGACATTGCAAATAAAGGTGCAAGGAAAAGTGGTCTTTATTTTATCAAGCCTCAAAAAGCCAAGCAGTCTTTCCTGGTCTACTGTGAGATTGACTCATATGGCAACGGCTGGACAGTACTTCAGAGGGTATGCCACCTATGTATGATTACTATAAGCAAACTTACTGCAACAACACTGTTTTTATTTACCTACATATGATACATATATTTTTGACTGAGGTTTTTATTTTTGGTGTTCTTGGGGGTTGTTTTTTTTTTCCCCAGAGACTGGATGGGAGTGAAGACTTCAAGAAAAATTGGATTCAGTACAAGGAAGGATTTGGACATCTGTCTCCAGATGACACCACTGAGTTCTGGCTGGGCAATGAAAGGATGCATTTGATAACTACACAGTCCACTCTGCCATACACCTTACGAATAGAGCTGGAGGACTGGACTGGCAAAAAAAGGTATTTGCTCATGATGCTTCTGAAAATGACGGCTTAACACCTACTGCTCCCACTGCTGCATCAGTTTGTACTGAAAAAAGTTTTGCTCCTAAAAAGTTATGAACCCTTAGACCAGCTAACGTGTGTGGAACTGCTTTGGCTCCTGAAGTTACCGCTGTGACAGCAGTCACTGTGTGTGACTTGTTGCCAGAAGTGTGTCAGAAGGCCACATGCTGTCAGCACTTAGTTAATAGGCACAAGGAATCTGTTTCTTCTCTTCGAGTTTGTTTTATGTATCTGAAGGACTACATGATCATTATATGTCTCTTCCAACTGAACTATTTTGTTCTATTCTTTTATTTTTTTATTTCTATTATGAACCTGGGAGATTATATATATGTATGTATGTGTGTGTTTATAATGTAGATATTTCATACATCACCAAAGACTAGTAGTCAGAAAACATGTCTGATACTGGAGCACAAAAATTGATTAGATGTGTCACTGAACTGAGGCCCGCAATCATGGAAAAACAATTCTTTTTCAAATGCTAGGGTGCAATGAATGCCTTTTCTGCAGTTTTAACGCTGATGTGTTTTTCATGTGTGCATATGCTGGGAATGCAGCATGCTCATGTCCAGCATTGCCCTTTGTTCACAGCACTGCTGATTATGCTGTATTCAGAGTGGGAAGTGAAGCAGACAAATATCGACTGACTTATGCCTACTTCATTGGTGGTGAAGCCGGGGATGCCTTTGATGGATATGATTTTGGAGATGACGCAAGTGATAAATCCTATACCTACCACAACGGCATGCGGTTCAGTACCCCTGATAATGACAATGATAACTTCGAAGGCAACTGTGCTGAGCAAGATGGATCTGGATGGTGGATGAATAGATGTCATGCTGCCCACCTCAATGGCAAATATTATATAGGTGAAGTGTCTTCTAAGTGCTTATAATCCAGGACACCACATTTCAGTGAAAAAGGAAAATGAGGCACATTAACTGAGTACATTTTGCCTTCTGGGTTTTCCAAAGCTGGCATAGCCCATTCTTTCCAATAATTGTTAACACCAGTAGTAGGAATTTACAACTGCTCTCCATTCCAAAGTGGGAGAATCAATCCTGAGAGAAGGAAAATAGGGAAAGAAGGGCAAGAAGCAGGGTCTGTTAGTGTACCCAGGAATGCCATGGAGGTGTCAGTACCAGAATAATGTATGGGCACAGTAACTATTTTAGAAAGCAACCAACTGCTTTGCTCCAACTGGTGTTTTTTAGGTGGTGTGTACACGTCAGAAGATGCTGGTCCATCTGGATTTGACAATGGCATTACATGGGCAACCTGGCGTGACCGGTGGTACTCCATGAAGAAAACTGCAATGAAAATTATCCCATTCAACAGACTGTCAGTAGATGGACAGCAGCACAACTTACCCGGTGTCAAACAGGTTCGACCACAGGGCCAAGGAGATATTTAAAATTACAACAGAGCATAGTAATCATTTTAAGCATTGAGCATGGACAGCTGAAGTTAAGGCCACTGCATCGTAGAGAAGTTGGCTTTGTTTACCATTTTGTCACAGACGTATTTGTACTTTGATTTTAGTATACCTTGTACATTACTGTTTCTTTTAATGGATAGATAAATGTATAGTCTCATGATGAGAAATAATCCCTTGCCTTTATGTGTTTTAAGTGCTACATTTTTAATTTCCATCTAGTACAGCTAAGCATGAACATTAACAACATGTCACCATAGCCTTACGTACTTCTTTCATTAGAAGAATATTAAAATACTCTTTTTCTCTTGTAGGTTGGAGATGCATAAAGGACGATTTTACAAAGTCTGGTCTGAACAGGAAAAGCAAATATTTTCTGTCTTAGACACTGAACTTACCGAACATTACACAGTTCAGTTTTGACTATAAAACAACCTTGACTGTACGAAGCCCAAACCTCTTCCCTGAGCAGTGCTTCCCTGAGCAGTGCTTACCTCTGTAGATGGTTATTTTTTCTGTACACATTCTCAATAAATTTTTGATTATTACAAAAAAGTCTGAGTTTGTTATCTGTGTTCTACAGCGGGCCAGCCAAGACAAAGAAAACTTTTGATGGTTGGAAGGGTACTCTGATGAAACGTATTTGATTCAGTCACTCCTGCATTGCACACCAATGGTTTCTGCTCATTGTTTAGCGGCATGTGTTGGAGCTATCTCTCCATAAATGTCACTTGTAAGTTTTCAAGTTTTCTAATAAAGCTGTTTGGTGACATAGATCAAAGTACACAGCAACTTGAAAGTGGCCTGTTTTATTGCTGAAGACTATTTAACTTAGCTTACCACAAAGTGATGAATACATTTTCAGTAAGGATGTGCTAGGAAGTATCAATGACCAAGAACAGGTGTTTTACTCCAGACCATACATATTAACAAGTCTCAAATTTTACTCAGAACAAGTTTCGTTTTCTATATGACACACAGTAGTACACTGTATAGCCATTATTCTCAAATGCCCCTCTTTTTTTCACAAATATTTAAAAATTACTCTAGTGTATCCAGCACCATCCAAACAAAAAATGTTAAAAATTTACAGCAGAAATTTGTTGTATTTTACTTGAATTCTCTTTTTCTGGATCTGGTAATAATTTCCCATATAATCCACAGTAGCAAATTCACAGCACAGATTATGACTAGCAAAGAGTTTGCAATGCTGTCTGAATGTACCTGCTCAAAATCTGATGAGTGCATTTGAGGGATGTATTAGCAATTCAAGTTACATTTGTGGATAAATTGTTCAACAAAAGAAATATACTCAGACCTAGAAACTATCACTATTTCAAGTTGATGCATTAAGAAGTCACATAGGAAGTATATCCTGGTCTTTATTTTTAGCTACTTACGAAAGACCAGAAGTTTGCTTGGTATTTCTAAATAGCGCATCCAAGTGCTTCATTTTAAAGACAGGAGGACATTACACTGATTAAAGAGACCTTAAAGTCCATTTATGCTACCTCAACAGTTTTCAAATTTCAGTGCCCAGATGTCTGGTGAGGCTGGTCCTGAGCCTGTTCCCTGGATCTGAGTCTCCATAACATGATTAACTGCCAGCTCCCTCTCATTTTTATTAAGGTTTTGACATAGTTGGAGTTTTACTCTTGGGCCAAAATCTAAGAGGAAAACTGGTTTCTCAGGAGTAGGTGAGAAGAAGGCATCATTAGCAAGGGTCAGATCTCAGCAAGAGCTTGAGATAAGGCATGACACCTCCACACCACTGAACTGGTATATTTGCACAACTCTGTTGCACCCATGCAACCAGCCATGCTGCACAGACCACTGCCAGCCTTGACACCCAATTCCTCACCAAGCAAAGCAGTTTTCCTGAACATTTTGTGCTGTGAGGCCTCTCTTGTGGCTTCTTGTAGATGAAGCGGTATGTGTAGAGAGGCTGGATAGAAGGGTGTGAGGGAAGGGTTGGCAAGCCCAGTCTCCTTCTGGTTCTGCAAACAGCCACTGAAGTAGCATTGGTTGAGTCCCTTCCACTTTCTGTTTTCAAAGTCCAAAGGCAAAAAAAAAAAAAAAAAAAAAAAAAAAAAGGGGGAGNAAAAAAAAAAAAAAGGTGGATGACGAAGAGATAGAGGAAGAAAGAGTCAAATAAAGTGGATTGACTGCAGGACTTCTGGGTTCCTCAGTTCTGGGATATTGCATAGGGAAAATGTGGGACGAAGTTCTAGGATTGACTAGTAATGACTTCAAAAGAGTTAGATAGTCTGAGGGCAAACAAGGTGAGGCTCATATCTAGGGCGTGCAAACCAGAGCTAAATGCCAGACCCCCTGACTATTACTGTGGCATTCAGCCAAGAGCCGGGCAGATGAAGTAGTGAACTGCACTTCTGTCCTTTGATCCTGAATTAAAGTTAAATCCAAAGTTTATCTAGCTCTTAGCCTCCAGCCTTTCAAACAAACACCAGCAGAAGTGACTGAATGATTGCAACATGAAAGCAGAGGTACAGGCTGAAGGTCAGGCACAGATTCAGCCCTTAACTGTAAAGCCTGAGAGGCTCCTCCTTCACCCCAGCTTCCCCCAGCAGTTCCCTTTGCTGCAAGCAGGAAACCCCTCTTAGCTTACCTAATGTTTATGATCAGATATCAACTTTTTTCCAGTGCTTCTAGCCTTGGTGACCAAGTTTTACTTGGACCAGAATTAAATTTACTCTGTTTGAGTGTCACCAGAGAGCTGTGCCATCCCTCAGGGTCAGATGAGGTCTGGAACATGCTACCTGCCATGTCCTGGGTTACCTGGTGGTAACCACCTAGGAAATTGTCACATCCTCTGTCAGTATGGTTGAAAAGGAGAAATCATTTTGCTTTATGTGCTCTTACTGCTCTTGATTTTTAAGGCCTATTAAATTACAAATATAATCTTAAGGTATTATTGATGATCACAAAATCAAGCTCCTAAAAACTGGGAAAAGTTAGAAGCAAAGTGACATACTACATCTGAATTATGAAGGATGCTTTAGTTGTTGCAGAGATTGTAATGCATATAGTTGGCAAGACAGGGTGGGGCACAGTGGTCTCTTACTTCAAGCTGATACCATGCAGAATTAGGTGCTATTCCTGCCCTGATCACCCAGTTCCTGTGGGACCAGAGGCAAGACACTCATGTGTCTCAGAGCTGGCTGCTAGCTGTTCCCCGTGAGCCACGGTGCAGGCACAGGGATGCAGCTGCCAGCAATGGGACTGCACATGGGGTGTGCTCTGAAGACTTCAGACTATCAAAATGGATCCCAAAAATTAATAACTACTTTTTGACTTAACCTTCTTACCTGGTTTCTCAAACTGTGAAAAAGGGGAAGTCATGGCCAGGGACTGAATGTTTGCAATGTACCATAGGAAAATCCTTGAAGCTTTAAGCAGTCTGCAGAGCATCATCCTGCAATGAAAAGAGTGTACAGCTCTGGGTAGGTGCTTGCCTGTGGAGCACCATTCCCCTGCTCAATGTCAGGCACAAGGGGTTCAGTGGAAGAAATATCATATGTGACTGTGTGGTAAAGCAAAGTCCATGAGTGTATGCACAAGGAGAACCCATGAGGGCTGCACATACAGTTTTTGTGTTCCTGAGCACGAAGATCACAAGCCTGTGATTTTTAACCAGACTTTTGTATCTACTATAGAGGTAAAACTTGAGCTTTTCTGAGTTTGAGTGGGAGATTCTCCATGGACCTCAGCATATTTTTGATGAAGCCCATTTTACTCTGTTCTGTTAAATAATTAATCCTAATCCTGCAAGATTTCCTCCTATTGTGTTCCTTCCCTCCTTTAAGCATTTAAATGTCTTCTGAGCTTTTATAGTTCTTTCACAGAACTGCTGCTAGAGAGAGAACAAAACTGTGTGTTGGTTCCCCACTTGGAGTGGGGAAACATCACTAATCTTTTGAAGTTAGCAGCTGAGCATTTTGGTATATTATTAGTTGGTTGGCTATCTGCTTTGAGTTAAGGAGCTGTCTTGTGTGCCTTTATCAACCAAACAATACTTCCATGACTGCCTGACCTTCAAACTGAGCAAAGGTAATATGTGAGCTGGCTGGACGTTTGTTGCTGAAGTTAGTTGGGCTCTCTTGTTGCTGAAATCAGAAGTTTATGACAGGAGATTCAACAGAAGACCTCTACAAAGCTTATTGCACGGAATCAAAATTAACTAAACATCTTGTTTCAGAATGCACACTGATAAAATAAGATTAAGCCTTAAATAGAATAGAAACCCTTTGTCATGCAAAGCTGGATCCTGGGGGTGAAGGTGTTTATCAATGTAGTACTGTCTTTCTGAGCTCTTCTGCTACCCGAGGAAAGGACTTGCTATTAGTGATGTTGGTATGAGTTAAGTTAGGTTCGAGAGAGTTTTCCTAAACAAGAAAAGCATGAAATGCAAGGCCAGAAATGGGAGGAAGCAAAGGGTCCAGTTCAACTGCAGTGAACTTCACTTGGAGAAGGCGCAAGCCTTCTGAAGACAAAAAACAAGAGGAAAGCAGAGGAAAGGAGGATAAGACAAAACCTGTGAGGCTGTCGAAATGCATCCAAAGCAAAATCAGCTACTCTTGAGTTTATTGTGATTTACATAGCATAGCTAAACTAAACTAAACTAAAGCAGAATATGATAAGATGTTGCACTCTGTAAATGATGGAGAGTCTCGTGAGTGTGATGCAGTTTTAAAATGCCAAGAAAATTTTGTTTTTTCAACTGACTATACCCACATTTACTCTAACAAAGGGGTTTTTTCTCATTCCTGCTCACTGCAATGGAAACCTTTGAGATGGGCAGTATCTTTCAAGCGTGTGACAGCCATGTATGCCCTTCCAATAACAGTAAGGCTTGTTATAGAGCTCACAGTAGCAGGACATTATCATAAATTGCCACACACACACTATACCCAATATAGAACCAATTAAGGAGACATGACTCCTTAGGCAGATTTAATTATGCTCAAAGTCTGTTCTGGGACTTTTTCAAGTACTCTACTATGCTCTTCATAAATACATATTTTACACAAATCAGACTTTATAGAAAGTATTATGTACCATTTGTATAAGAGACAGCATAGTCTTAAGCACATTATGTGTTACACAAATACCAGTAAGATCCAGTTGGATAAACTGATGCAAACTGGGCTCTGCCCTCCTCAGAGATTAATTTCGGTTGATAGCCACATGGTCATGGATAGACTGTATCAATCTTTCTTAGACTAGTACTTGTTTTGGAACATCCAGTGCCTTTCACAGCAGTGGAACGCAGTCACACAGAAAGGGCAAAGCAGTGACTTCCTTTTTCAAATATCAGCTCTTTGATTATGCAGCCCATACACACTGAATGTGTGTTTTCCAGCAGGTAAGCGTTGCTGGATCCCACTAGTGCTGGCATACATCTTCATTGAATGTCCAGTTACAGGAAACAGTTTTAGACAGATTTTTTCCTGGTATTCTCGGTGTTGCCCGCATGTTGTTGTTGTGCAAATTTATCTGGAGCAAATAACACCAGAAACTTGTGCAAGAGGCCTTAAGTAATCACCAAAGGGGGAGGTCATTTGGCGTGTTTTTTCTACAAACAGAGGGGAGCATAATGATTAATCTCAGCTTTGCATTCGGGTTTAAATTGCACCAAAAGACTGGCAAAGAGCATCCTTTCAGTCAGAGTTCTTGCTCTTCTCCTGAAGATGATACCTGTGAGGATCCTCTTTGTGTTCCTGTGCCTCAGCATAGCCTGGGTATGAGTTTGCTTACTTGATTCTTTTCATATCTTTCTGTTTTGAATAGAAAGTATTTATTTAATGTTTATTCATTAGATGGATAAATTTTGGCTATCACCTAGGTTGTAAAATTCAATGCACACACATATGCAGCAGCTTCGTGTAACCACTTCATTGATGAAGTTTCATCAGTAGTTCTTGAGTATCCAGTTCTCTATAATTTTGCTAAACTCAGTTTTGCTGAATCTGTCTGGCTTCAGGAGCAGCAAAACATATCCATTAACATGAGTTCAAACACTCACAGGTGATGCTCTAAGTCTTAAATATCACTGGCTGAATGCTAGTGGCTCCAGCCATTCAGGAATTTTTGTGTTTGTTGGGATGAATTCTACTCTCCTTTGGACAGTATTTCATCAGGATTTTCTACCTACAAATGTCACACAATACTTTTATTATGAAAGACACATTTAAAAACAAGGATTCTTGTGGCAGCAACATCAGCTTAAACTAGAGCTAAGTAAGAATCAAATTTTTCATAAGGAAGGATATAAACTTGATTTTCAACTGTGCTAATATAACCTTTTCTTTTCTCATTGAGGACTCAGTCCATTAGCTTATGATAGATTCTTTACATTTCTCTTTGTGATTGTTTTTTTTTTTTTTTTTAAAGAAAGTGCCTATTTTAACAAATGACAGAAATTCTAGGAAGCAGTTGGGACAAAAGAGAAGCAGTCATATTGGAGCTGTCAATGCCTAAAGGGCATTTTTGGATTTATATGTTACTTTTAGGAGGCACTTGGGCCAGATCAAATAATTAATTAATGAAACTACTGAATTTGAATCTGCTGATTTTGAAAAAGACATTCCAGTTCCCCAGAGTGGTTCTGACCCTGGAGGCTAGAATTAGGATCACTTTCTCAATTTCAGAATTAATCACCAATCATAATAAGAAGTAGTCATTAACACTTTAAAGCATTAATTGTAATGTTTGAAAAGCACAAAAGGTGTGCAGAGGATTCCAGTCAGACCTAATTACATCTTAAGCCCTAAAGCATGGCTTTCTCTAATGAAAAAAAAAAAAAAAAAGTCTTTTTCTAAGTGATAACACTGTAGGAATCTTTATCATGTTTTGGCCTAGAATTAGCTTCTATATATCACTTTTTCTTCTCAGGTTTGAAGAAAACCTCAGCATATTTACTTCTCATCTTTCCATTACTGCAGTGAAATCCATCCACACTGAAATTGTTATTTTAATTATGTTAGTAACTTTTTTTTTTTTTTTTTGGCCAGGCAAAACAGTGCTACAAGCTTGCAGTTAGCAACTGTGATTAAAATCAGAAACACTTATGAGAAAACTCTTCATATATATCTTTAAGTTTTGTGTAAAGTGAAGGTGGTAAAGTGACAATAAGAATTTTAGACTATTGCAGCACGTGGAAATAGAACATAGTATTTTTAAAGTATTTATTCTACCAGTTTCAGTTTAATTTAAAGTTTATTTTATATTTATGCATAGGACAAAATATTTCTGTTGGGTGATATTATTATACCCTGAGCATTGCTAGCTTTCTACATAGAAGCATTAATTTTATGAGACGTAAAACTTGATTCTGACAAAACAAGCAAAATTGTATGTTACAAGAAATGTCAGGAATAAAATCCTTGCACTGTTGGGTGTGATGCTTACCAGATGGCTGTGATTGCCACCCATCAGCTGAGTCTTTGAGGACATCAGCATTATGTTTCTGCTCCCTCGGCAGCTGTTTACTTAATCTTGGTTTTGCTTTTCCCCTTTTTCCTGCTGGCAGGCACAAGATGGAGAGAGTACCTTTGAAAAGATAGGTGCAGGAGTGCGTGGTCCCAGGATTGTGGAGCCCAAGTCCCCGTCCAGCTGCCAGAATGAGAAGAACTGGCCCATCTGTGCGGATGATGACTGGGTGAGTGAGTAACACTGGGGTGAAAGTGGGGCCACCTCTGGGGCACCCATGGGCTTCAGCTGGATCAGCAGCTGGATCACTACAACAGCTGCCACAGGCCAGCACGGGGGTCAGCGTTAGGGCTAAGGCAACACTTCAGATCAGGGCAGACTGGACAGATCTCCTGTGGGAAAGAAAGAAAGGAAAAAAAATGAAGACAAGAGAAGGAGGGAGAAGTTTGCAGTGGTGCAGAATGAGAAGAGAAAGTAAGTCTGGAAAAGAAAGATTAAATAAATGAAGGCTAATCCTAGAAAAACATAGGAGCTATTTCTTTTCAGAATTTTGATATTGCCACTTTTGGAGTTCATAAAAGAAAGGCATTAGAAAGAAAGTTGTGAGAAAAAGAAAAGAAGTAGCTAGAAATCACATACATTTCACTAGTTAATTTTTAGGAAGTCAGATTACAAGATGCTCGGCAAAAGTTTCATAATGATTGATTAGATATCTTTGCATATAACCTATTAATTTTTCTCTTTCTTGCGTCTTGCATCTCAGTCTGTTTCTATGCTACATTTATTTGATGACTTCTTGGCAAAGAGCTTAAGTCTGTAAGAGCACTAGGCTTTTCCTCAGAAAACTTTGCTTAAAAATGCTGGCATCTAACATCCTTGCTCAAACTGACAACAGACTTCTTACAGTAGACCTTTAGGAAATACATATATATATATATCTATGATATATATAAATATATATATTATATATATATAGACATAAAATATATTCAAATATATTTAAAATATATATGACATATATATATAAAATCTCACCCATGCAGAACAGAGGAGAGGGAAACTTAAAGGTTTTCTTGTTCCTCACCCCATACTTGTGGCTGGTTTCTGAATATGTGCTTCATAGATTCCATTATACAAAATGTTTACTCTTGAGGATTTTAGCACAATTATTTCCCTCTACCTAATTTAGGGTACCAAATGTCCATCAGGATGCAGAATGCAAGGACTGATTGATGAAAAGGACCAGGATTATAGTAACAGAATAAACAAAATCAAGAAGGTGCTCTCAGATAATGAAAGCAACTATAAAAAGTCCAGTCAGATAATTGAGGAAACTGTAAATGAACTAAAACCAAGCCTGGACAATGCTCATCGTGAGTATTTCACACCCAGTTTTATTATCCATTACTGAATTTTTTTTTTTTTTTTGGTGAATAAGCAATATGAGGTGAAAATATGGGCTGCAATGGGCATTATTATCAAGAAACAGAACAAATATAATAACAGACTCTTAACTAGTTAGTAAAAATGAATGTAATTTTTATCTGCGCAGTACTATGAAAAATATGTTCTCAATTATGCATTTAATTACATATTTTAAAATATGATACATATTTAGGAAAGAAAATCACATATGCATAGCTGACTGTGAGGTATTTCTGTTTCAGAGCTTGATGAGACGTATGGTCGCCTGTCAGGAGAACTGAGACGAAGAATTGTGACATTAAAGCAGAGAGTTGTCACTCAAGTAAACAGAATTAAAGCTCTGCAGAGCAGCATCCAGGAACAAGTGGTGGAGATGAAGCGCTTAGAGGTAGGGCTCTGCTATGCACTTCCCATTCTTTCCAGGGCTTAGCTAGAGAAAGGGGTTCTATCCCTATGGTGAGCAGTGCTCCAGCTGGGAGAAATCATTGCGCAACTCTCACAGGATCTAAATTGCTGAGACAAATCCCCAAATGAGTTGTTTTCTGTCCATCCTGGTTTTCTACTTCTGCTCAGTAGGAACCAGCATGAGTTCCATGAGTTCCTAGTCCCATCTGCTGCCTCTGCGCTCAGAGAGGCCACAAGGATGCTCCATGTGCTGATAACTGCCTCCATATGCGGTGTTTCCCCCCCTGTAAGGAGTTGCTGAGCAGTTAGAAGGGGGACATGTTCTGTCCATCCCCAGTGCTGCCACCGCTGCCCACAGCCAGGGTTGGCATTAGAACCTGTGTTGCAGGTTAGAGCCAGTTCTTCTGATGGTAATGCAAGGAAAAATCCTGGCACAAACAGTGGTTTTGCTCAAATGCTCATTTTGATTCCTAGAACAGAAATCCACCATTTGGATCATTTGAGAAAGCAATGGTAACCCCAGAATGTCAGACCTCACAGCAGGACCATGACAGGCTCTGAGACCGGTCCAGCGTCTTCCCCTCTCTTTGGAGGGCCCTTTTCTGCCCCAGTCCCCATGAAGCCTGTCCAACTCTGGAGCACTCCTTCCAAAACCAGGAAGATACCCCTACACCCCAAAAGTAAATGGAAGAGAGATTGGGGACCTTCTACAGTATTCTTCTTCATGGAACTCATGTGCACTGTGCTATTGCACGTGTTGTATTTACAATGGAGATAAACCTATGATGATATCAAACCCAAACTTTGAAGACCCGAACCTTAGCTGTAGGTGGGAGGTACTAGGACAGCTCTCTTCTTTTCCCTATTCAGTATAGGATACCTTTGCTTGAGAAAGTCAGGAAAACTCCCTAACCAAATTACTTCTCTCTGGCTATGTAGGTGGACATTGATATTAAGATACGAGCTTGCAAAGGAACCTGTGCTAGAAGTTTTGATTACAAGGTGGACAAAGAAAGCTACGACAACATCCAGAAGCAGCTTGCCCAAGCCAACTCCATCGATTTGCACCCTGAACTTGAAACAACCACCCTGAGCACACTTAAAATGAGGCCACTTAAGGACTCTAATGTTCCTGATCGTTTTAAGCATAAGCCTCTGCCAGAAAGGCAAGCTCTGAACATAATTAATAACATCAAGCAGATGGAAGTGGTATTAGAAAGACCAGAAACAAATGTGAAACCCTCCCGAGGCGACAGCTCGTATCACACAGCAGAATCAAGGGGGGATGGACCTTCATACACTAGCAAATTAGTTCTTCCTGCTCATGAGAGAGAAACTCTTAGTCTGGAAGGCAAAACCTCCTCCATGGTTCGTAGATGCACCAAAACTACCACCAAAAAAATTGTCTCAGGGCCTGATGGCCCTAGAGAAGAAGTAATTGAGAAAACAGTTTCTTCTGATGGCTCAGACTGCTCATATTTACCTGTAAATGTTGGAGGGGAAGGGACCACCTACCATTTTAGTGGCGCAGATGCCTCGCACAAGCTAGAGACTGTATTCCCTGAGCTAGAGTCATTTTTTACCCCTGACTCTCCATCTACTGCTACTAAGCACGTTAGTGGATCTAGCAGCTTCACAACCAGCAGACACACAACGGGCACAGGCAGTAGCCACATAGGTACAGGAGTATCCAGTCATTCAGGGATAAAAGACAAACTTGCAGACTTAGGAGAGGAGGAGGAAGATGACTTTGGAGGACTTCACCTTCAGCCATCTGGATTCCCATCTGGCAGTGCAAGTCACTCCAAGACTGTAGTGACCAGCTCTTCTAGTTTCAAGAAGGGAGGTTCCACTTTTGAAACCAAATCACTAAAGACCCGTGAAATATCTGATCAGCTAGGTGGGGTGGAACATGATGAGAGTGCAGAGGACACCCCAGACTTTCAGGCACGCAGCTTCAAACCGTCAGGAGGCAAGCGAAGGACACCCAGCACTGGGAAAGGTAGTTATTGAGGTAATGGAGCCAAACTCCATTGATAACCAAACTGACACATTAATATTAGATACTGTAGTACAACAGTGTGATCATAAAATGCAAGCACTGTGTCTGTTTGTTACCACCTCAGAAACAAAAGGGAAAATATTTCATTAATACACAGCTATTACATAGAAAATTCATGATTTAAGAAGTATGTAAAGTTTGCTTTCCTGAATTCTTTTTAATGTTGCTTGTCACTATACCTAGTGTAGCCCAAGACATGTTTTACAATTTTCCTCTAAGCTATTGGTATTTGGATTCCTCTGAACCTTTTATTAAATTTTGCTGATAACTTCTGTCAAACCAGATCAACTTTTTTTTTTAGACTGTGATGATATCCGCCAGAAACACACTTCTGGTGCCAAAAGTGGCATTTTCAAAATCAAGCCAGCGGGATCCAATAAGGTTTTGTCAGTTTATTGCGACCAAGAGACCACTTTGGGAGGATGGCTATTGATCCAACAGAGAATGGATGGATCAGTGAATTTTAACCGGACCTGGCAAGACTACAAGAGAGGTTTCGGCAGCGTGGATGGCAGAGGGCGAGGAGAGTTTTGGCTGGGCAATGAAAACATACACTTGCTGACTCAGAATGAAACTCTCCTTCGGGTAGAGTTAGAGGACTGGGATGGAAATGTTGTGTTTGCCGAGTACCTCGTACAGGTGGGGTCTGAAGCAGAAGGGTATGCCCTTGCTGTGTCTTCCTATGAGGGCACCGCCGGGGATGCCCTGATCACTGGCTGGCTGGAAGAGGGCACCGAGTACACATCCCATGCCCGGATGAAGTTCAGCACCTTCGACCGGGACCAGGACCACTGGGAGGAGAACTGTGCAGAGATGTATGGGGGGGGATGGTGGTACAACAGCTGCCAGGCTGCCAACCTCAATGGCATTTACTACCTGGGGGGCCACTATGACCCCAGGTACAATGTCCCCTACGAGATCGAAAATGGTGTAGTCTGGCTGCCATTTAAAGCCTCTGATTATTCCCTCAAAACTGTCAGAATGAAAATCAGGCCCATAGAAACCCTGTAGAAAGACAGGCCTTTAATGTGTGTTACGACTACAAGTTGAAAAGGTTTTTATATACATTTGTATGATTTACCTTTACCCTGTGAATTTGAAGGCAACTCGACACATCTGCAGATTAAAAAATAAACAATGATTAAATATTAACAAATTTTTTTTTTATCTTATTTTTAATGGACAAGGAAATATTGATTAAAAACCCTTTTGATATGAACTTTGTCTATGTCTATGTCTTTGGCAGCTCACACCTTGACTTGAGATAAAAATTTTTAATTCAAATTACTTACTTTGTTTAGGAGTGTTGAAGAACGAGAAATATTTAGAAGTATGTTCACAACGAAATCCTGCCTCCACTGACATGGACTGTGAAAGTCTAACCAAGTTCAACATTCACACTCTCATTTCTATTTCAAGGGGAGTGCAACAGCAGTGGGAGTCAGTTCTCAGACAGAACCAAGGGTGGTGTAGGTTCTCACTTTTGCCACACACCTAACATGGAGTACACTTTGATAAATGATGCACGCATTTTAGGACTGACTTTTAAGGATCCCCTAAGCTTTGATTTAATAAATATGGACATAGACCTTCCATCCCATTGATGAGTCCTAGATAGCTCACCATGCATACTTGTAGCTTCAAAATCAGACAATTCCATAATAACTCATCAAAATGCAATTCCCAAAACAGGCTATTCTAGCAACCACTAAAAGGTTATGACTCTCATCAGAACAAGCAAGATTAGGAGCCACCTGAATGTTTCTCAGCACATATGCCAAGCAAGGATTCTTCTACAGATAAGGGGTTTAGATCAGCTTGATGACAGTGTGTGGTAAGGATCTTTTAGGGAAAAGCTGACTGCATGGAATAGCAGTTACATTACTCACACTATTACAGAAGAATGCATTGTATTTATCTTTATACCTTATGGCATAAAATTATACAAGTATTTACACTGTTTAATATTTCTGTGCTTCTAGAAACAAGCATGAGCAAACTTCCTTGCCTCTAATCTCACTGATATTTAACAAGATCATCCATTTAACAAGATCACACATGCCACGTGCCATTTAACAAGATCATCAAATACTTGCAAAGAAGCCCACTTTTAGCCTTTTTTTCAGTGCTTCTCAAATACAGCCACTGTCTAACCATTTTTGGAAAGATTGCTGAAGAGCAAAGACAGCTTTACAGTCATGTGTGAAGAAGTGTCTGTGCTTTTGGAAAACATGTTTCTGCTTTGCACGTTTTGATTTTGTTCCTTAAGCCTCAGTGGAAGCCTGTCTGTGTGGATGCTCAATATTTGTGCTCCTATAGTGGGAGGCTGCTATTATGTCTCTTTCTTGTCCTCCTGGGCTTCACAGATTAAATAAACACTAAAGGTTCCAGATGGGATCCATTCACCCCTAGTGATCCACATTCCTTCCTTTGTGGAGGAAGGCAGACCCTTTCGAGAGATGTACATCCTGTATGCCAGGGTTGGGAAGTCTTGTCTTCATCTGCTCAAGGGAGCATAGACCACTAGCTTTGATGAAATATCCAACCTCCAGCTACTCTATGACTGGAGACATTAAGTATTCTAGTCCCATGATAGGGATTGTGTGAAAGACACGTAAGTGTACCAGGTCCCAGAAAAGATCATATTTTATCCAGGAACTGGATTTGAGCTAAGGGACCAGTGACTTACGGGTTTGTTCAATACTTTTTTCACTGTATTCCTTCTCAACTTGTTACACAGATAGTTACTGTTACTTTTATAAAATAAAAGAAAATAACTGTCTCTTATTTAGTGGAATGTGTTTGCTTCTCCCCAGATTATGCATAAATACTTAGGAATAATATGAAGAATACTTTAGGTTTTAGACTTTAATTAATTTTTAGAAAACATTTAAAAAAATAATCCTCTCCCTCTTTAAAAGAGATACAAAAGACTTTTGTAAAAGACTGAAACAAGTTGTTTTTATTTTAGCAGTATGAGTCTATACTAGCTAATTCTGTCATGTGCAAAAATGAAAAATGGAAAAAACACACTTATGAGTTATTTTCATCGGATGGATTTTGATTTACATTTGACATAGCTTTTCACTTTATGTCACAATATGGTTGTACATACATATTTGGTTCTCATGTGCAAAGACAAGCCTGAGTACCACGCTAAAAAGATAACCATGTACAAATACTGAAAGAACATCCCTGATTCTGTACATTTTGATAATGGTTATTGTGGGAAGTATGGCCGGATTTTCATGCTCATCTTCTTCATTGAGTACCATGACCCTTTCCAGTTCATCCACACAACACCATCATCTGTCCCATGTTTTGCCATGTCCCAGCTGTAGGTCCCTCCCCAGTAGTATCTGCCATTGGGGTTGGCTGAGTGGCAGCGGTTGTACCACCATCCACCACCATCTTCTTTGGAGCACTGCTTTCTTGGATCTGAAGTCAACCTGATGGGGGGGAAAAAGTTGTTGAGAGTAACAGCTATAATGTAGGCAAAAAGATCAACACAGTACATATAACTGCCCATGTACTGAAATTTTCAAACCATAATAAACATTTTAAGCCCTCTCTGAACTTTCTATTAAAGATTGACTATCACAAGTGTGTGCTACACACTGCACTCAGAAGGTAAAGCAGCTCAGAAAAACAAATCAAAGTTTAGTTGCACTTCTTTGGGAATGCCATTGTAGTTTACTGATTGATAACTACAATTACTTGCATTTCATAATGATAATTACATAATATCAATGAAATTTGAAGACAGAAAGATAGAAAACAATGAGAAATATGTGTCTTTCCCAACCTAAACTACTCCTTTATTCATGAATATGTAATCAGGTATTAAGCACAGTTTAGAGATACAGTGTTCTATTATGTACTTTACAACTGAACTCCTGTTTTCTTATACGCAGAACATTGTTCTTTAACTGGACCTGCTACCTGCCTCTTTCTTCAGGACCCATATATATTACTGGAGTTAGTACCGATATTTCTACTTAGTGTCATCAGCACTGCTGCTGTCAGAGTCTGACTATGAATATATTGCATCCAGATGTGCTGCTTTGTCTGTGGTAAGTCACTCATGGAATCAGTGAAATTCAGCATGCTTGCTTCTTACTTGGTTGTGGAGTGTCGCTAACCTAATACATAGTTTTGCCTGTCCTTGGCTGTGCCAAGAGAACTGCATAGATGTTTAGCTGGTATCTTGCAAGGATATAACATATTTTGACATACTACAAAATGCTGTGAAAACTAATGGCCAATTACAGAATTATTCTATATTCAGCTCTATTTTTATTTTAAATGTCTAGTGCAAGTACATACCATCCATCATTGTCTCTGTCATAAGTACTGAAGTACATGCCATTGTGAATTGTCATTGTCCTGTTTTCTCCATGCAGCTGGGAAGCTCCTTCCATAAGCGCGTTGCCTGCAGTGCCTTTGTAGTTACTAACTGAAAGTTGATACTTGTTTCCTTCATTCTGTATGGTGAAACCTCCGTAATGAGCCGATACTTTATCGCCGTTCCAGTCCTCCATTTCAATTAAAACTTCAGTGGGCCCTATTTTGGTAAGCTGGCTGATCTTGTCATTTCCAAGCCAATATTCACCTGAGAAGCAACAAGTGAGAGCTCTGTGAAACTCATCTGTGAAACAGACTCCTCAATATACTTCAAGGCAACTTTATTATTTGCTTATAGGTCTGCTGGAGTGGATTAGTTAATTATTAAAAAATCTAAGAACTTAAAAAAATAGGAGGAAAGAGTTTCAGTAAAAACAGCTCTGTATTTTATGCTCAGTGTTTTACCTGGTGTATCACAGTAGTTCTTTCCTCCACTCTTTGCAACGTTTCCAAATCCTTTTTTATATTGATCCCATCGTCTTCCAAAATTAACACTGCCATCCTGACGGTTCTGAATCAAAGTCCAGCCTGCAGGAACAAGAGCATCAAGATTAAATTACCAGTACAAAAGGAGCATCAAACATTAAGATACAGCCCTTTTCACTTCACCTCAGAAAAAGAGGAGCATATGGCTTCCTTGCAGCAGGTTCTTCACTGCTTTTGAGCTCAGCTTTGCAACTTTTGCTCATGCTTAAGTAGTACTTCGCTTCATTAAGAAAGGTGGAAAAAGCAGAACTTGAAGGACAGGCCTGGTCTTTTGTCTGGCACATCACAGCAGGGTAAGAAATGAGGCAGGCTGTCCTTGTCTGCCCACCTATACATTGTCCATGCTGGTCATAGTAAGATACCTACACAATTTATTTCCAGTTTCATATTAGAAGTATCTTATTGTACATCAACAGATGACCTCAATAAGACTTCCTTGAATGAGTCGATCAGATTTAATTATCAAGTACTTACAAAGGGTATAGCTCCATATTTCTTTGTATAAAATACAAATTACTAATATGATTTTTGGTATCATTGATAAATTAATATTATAACAACATAGTTATTTCACACTAACCTCCATTATCTGTTTCCATGTCACAGTATACTCTATATGGCTTGACGAAAGGATCTGGCTGGATGAGGTACATTTCAGATGTCTCGCCTCCCTTTCTGATGATATCCTCACATTCTGCAAGAATAAACCAGAGACTATTACTGAAAACCTGGGAACTTCTTCAACAGTCCTTTTATCCTTTGGTTTGCTGTTATAAGGGAACAGTTTTAAATATATATAGATAGTATTTTACTTTCATTTTGATTTCTGTAATATATCAAGTGAAAGAATGAGGGCAGAAAGAATACTGCATTGTTCAGATTTTCCAGCTAGGAATTTCTGAAACTTCAGACAAAGTGATTCAAAACTGTATACCTTACAACGACTTCTTGAACTAGACAAGGTTGTGAAAGAAGAACATTTCTTGACTGAAAAAAGTCAGGAGTACAACTATGATAGTCACAAATGTATCACCTCCACCTTACAAAGATCCTGAAGCACATATTTCTCTAAAAATGCTACTGACCACTTACAAAGACTTATGTTGGGTAAGAAGACCTTTGCTCTGACCAGTATAGTGATCCAGAAAAGATTTTTTCATTTAGGATCACTTCCCATCTTTCCTGATTTCCTAATCAATTGTACAGGCTTCAGAGTCACATTCAAACCAATTGTATGATACATCCATCAATTTGCACAGTGATATAAATGGGAGAAAAGATGTCATTATAGTTGAATGAGTACCTTTGCCTGAAACCACAGGAATATTACAGGAAACAGCACATGGGGAACGGCAGTAGTCCACCTGGGTTGCAATAGCATTTTCCAGTTTTTGTATCTTTTTATGTAAAGAATCCACAACTGCACGGAGGACCCTGAGGCTGGATGGGATGTTATTGTCCAGATTATCCTTTATATAATTATAATGCAATTCTACTTCTGTGTTGAACTGAGAAAGTATATCATCATTGTCTAGAAAAGCAAAGAGATGGTTTTCAGATTAGTTTTCAACATGTTTTCCAGTTAGGAAATGATGAAGAGCAATTTCTAAGTCCAATTTGAGATGCCACTTCTTTTCTTAGGAGGGAGGGAGGGAGG